>JBDJHY010961119.1:0-14552 GCA_039654485.1 Withania somnifera
GTTGAGAAAAAGTGAAAAGAGCTGCGGCTGGAACTTAAATAAAATTGTCAGTCAGATAACCTTTCACAATCGTGTGATGGTACCGCATTTGAGAAGAAGGTTTTCTGGGATTGAATCACGATTGCGTGGTGAGTACCGCAATTTTGAAGAGAAGGAAAATGGGCATCATGATCATGCCTTAGGGTTGCAATCGCGTAAAACAACATCTGCACTAGCTGCAGATCAAAACCTGCAACTTTTAGAATTCCCTTTCAAGGGTTCGGGATTCAAACGGTGGCCAATTTCGTTAAACCAAATATGCAAACAATATGGAAACAACATTCCTTAATGAATGGAATCAATAAAACGAAATTTCGAGGTCATTTACTCAAAATAAGCCCTCAAACAAAAAAAGGCAAAAATACATCTTTCTTCCAACACCCTAAAATAGCAATGATAAGCACGAAAATAGAACCAACACCTCACCTAGCCTAAATTCATTATTTCGAAGTTGCTGGAAGTATCATAATTCCAATCTGACACTCCAAACACTGAATTACCACTCATGCTACAGTTTAGGCCTAAACTCAGCTAAATTCCACAAATTCATATAATTTGCAAACAAAACCACCAAAACACAAACTTAAGGTCAATCTTGACTTTGTTTGGTATTCTGGAGCTAACAGAACTATCGAAATTTAATTCTGAGCTCATCTTGAAGGAAAGTTGACTTAGATCAATGAGTACTTAGTTTTAGGCTCTAAAGTAGGGAATTTGAGATATTTCTCGATCGTGTTGCCAGGGATCCAAACTTTCGGTCCTAGTAAGTCATAAATGACTTGAGGAAACTACCAAAATGCTCTAGAATGCAATGTACCACGTATTTATCATAAATGACCATGAGGGTCATTACATTGAGATAGATCTCTATTCATAGGGATCATTTTTCAAGTCGGTACCATTTACCCCTGTCCATTTTCTTTTTTCTCCCAATTTGGTTAGCACGTTAGATATTGGTATTGTGTTGGTTATGGTTATTTATTAGTGTTAGACCATGCTTTTAACATTAGTATAGGTTGGTTTATGAAGTTTACATTGAGGAATTATATGAAACTGTGGATAGCTATTTTTGGTACTCTTTAATCCTATCTAGGTCTAGTGGATTGATTTTAAATCCTATAATTGTGCATTAATTAGTCATGAGCATAAAATTAATTTTATTGCACTTTTTTCATTTATCTTAGGGCTTGGGCCTATTTCACTAATTGTTTTACTTATCATGGCTCTGAGGTCCGGTTTCTTAGATTATTTGACTAATTGGAGCATGAAAATGGTTATCTAAATGATTTCTAGAATTAAAGGATAAAAATGGGATTTTCTAACTTGTTTTAGACCCGATCTAGGATTGGGCACCTGCTACCACTATTTCACTTGTTTCAACTTGATATTAGTCATAGGGTATTGATATTTTACTAGTCTTAGTCTCGGCTAGGATGGGAACCTGGTATTAAGGCTAGAGACCCCATGGGCCTACTATTCTGGGCAATAGGCACCAGAGGATAGGTATACAACAAAAGGGAGGTATACAGTTTGGGACTCTCTTGGGTCTACCATTATGATACTTAAGTTCCAATGGAGGATCATACAGTATTATCTGGCATCATTCATATCATAATCATGTTTTTACCCTTATTTGTTGGTTGTACCCTTCGTGCTTATGGGGGCAGTTGGGTTTGTTTTCACTTAGTTGTACCTTACAGATATATTGGGGTTTAGTGAGTTTTTAGGTAGACCATCTTTTTACTTGCACTATTTGTAGATACTTTAGATCTTATTGCGATCATTTACCTTATAATTTCTCTTAGATATTTATTTGTGAGTATTATTCCTTTTTCATGTTCCCATTATTAAGGTTATTAGTACACCGCCTTAACTCATATTTTTTTTTCCTGTTGTTATTGCAAGGACTCAGGTATGTTCCTAGTAATTTTATCTAAGTTCCTTTATCACTACTTGTAGCTAGCACCACTTAGTGTTACTCTTTATGCTTCTTATTCTATTATAGGTAGCTTTATATGTTCTTGTCACTTATTGTTTCTCGATGACTTGTTTATTTTTATCTGCCATTCATTGCTTTTATATCTTATACATTCCCCGTCGGCCTATCTTTCCTGCTGGGTACCCATGCTTTTGTTCACATACTACACTTTTGCATCCCTGCATATCCTTGTAGGATTCATTGCTATTGATATAGACTCTTATGTGAAACTTTTGGATCAAGCAAGTACATGGGAAGAGCTTTTGGCAACCAGATTTTATTTGTTTCTAATCTTTTAGATTCTTTCACTATCATGCATATATTCTTTTTTGTGCCTCTGTACTCGTTCATTATAGTAGCGTTTGCACTGTTGATACTATGTCATGGGATTTATATATTTTTTTGTATCTACAATTATATTTTTTGTTTCCCTCTCGTTCTGCTTTCCCTATATTTTCTATCACTTATATTCCCTCAATTGTTCCTTACTTGGGGTTGTGACCTATTACTTGTTGTTCGGACTATGGGTTCTTTTACCTACGGTGGGTTTGGTAGGTGTTGTAATGCCTTGAGAAATTACTTCATGACAATATATTTCCACCCTATAAACTTCAAAATTCTAACTCTATGGTCATTCTACTAGTTATAGATCATAGCATCCTAAGCTACACTATTTTACATTGACTAGACTACTCAAACATTCCAAGACATACTTCCTCCTCACACGTCTCGTCTGTAATAAGGTTTAGAGAAGAGTCTAAATTCGCATCTTACTTTAGATAAATACCATGATTATACTGATAAAGGTATACGTTTTTGAATCAGTAGTCCTGAAACACTAATAGGCTTCTCTTAATCCCATGTTAATAAGTCCCATCCAAACACCACTTCTACAAGACCTTTCACTTGGAGCCAAAACAAGGAACTCCAAGCATTACAAACTTTTTTCTTGAAGAAGGATGCAACGGGAACCTAGCAATAGCCTCAAATGATTATCTATAACATGTAGGAAGCTTATAATCTTAAAGAAGGAGATAATCACCTTGTTTGTTTTCAAAAAATAGGGTTTGGCTCTGGATTGACCATTTTTCTTAATTCATGGGTTTCTCTGAATTTGAAAGTTGTTGAAATTATTATTGATCAACATCAGTCATCTAGCAACCCAAATAGGTTATATGACAAACCAACTTAGTCAACCAAGAAGCCTATTTCACCGTCAACACTGTACTGGCAGACTGTCACTAAATTCTAGAAGACTAAGCTACATTTAGGCGACCTAGTATGGCCCAAAAAAAATATTGGGTCATACTTGTAATAGCTTAGTACAAATACTTTACTTAGCCTATTTTGGAGTTTAGGACTTATTTTAATTGACATTTAAAGCTCTAAGGCTTGTAGTAGTTTATAGTTCATATATCATAGTTCATACGATAGAAAATCTTATCGAAATAGTTTTTTAGCCTTCATAGGTGAATCCTTGGTTGCATAGTTGAAAAATTAAGAGAGGGATAATCTATTATAGTTCATCTTAACTTCCTCAAATCAACCAATCATCATGTTTACTTTGTGTATTCAATAGTGTGTTTTCCTTGTTCAATTGATTGAATCCTTCATAGTTTTCAAATTCTATAGAATTCATATATCCTTTGTTATTTCAATTCCTTGTTTGATTTTGATTAAGTCTCATGACTCATATTGTATGATTTGGTATCAGAGCTTAGTCTAGGTACTTATTTTCACAAATTTCAAACCTAGGTTTATAAATCTCAAAATCACAAAATCTAATTCAGAAGCCCAAATATTCAAAAAGAAAATTGGTGTTTGATTTGAGTACTTGATTAAGTTTCTATCATTATAATTTAATTCTCTTGGAAAAATAGTGTCTATATCTTGTGTTTGAGTCAATTTGGAGTTGATTTGAAGAATCACCATTATATACCCTTAAAGATTTTGAAGCACAATAAGTGGTTCTGATTTAGTGTTCAAATGGCTTGGAATTGATGTTTTAAAACTATTGGGGTTTTTCTCTATCACAAGGGGAACCTAAATTTCAAATTTCATAGAAATCCAAGAAAATTTGAGAAAGTTGAAATTTTTTATGTTATTCATAAAGAAAAATATTCAAAAGTTGTAGCTTGATCCAATATAGGCAAAGGAAAAAGAAGTGAAAATGTTTGTACTAAGGAATATTCCATTTAAGGTAAGTACAAGATAAAGGGAGTACAAGAGGGGACCAAAAGTATACACCCATCGTAACTATCTAGTGTTATGAATTTGGGGAGGTTCAATAGTAGGTGCGCCAGGGAGGTTGACAGACCACCCTAATCATGGAGAACCCAGTCAGCTTCCAAATGTGTTTTATAATTCCCGGCGAACCTAGCTTAGTTCTAGCGAACTGCCACCCCTCCTGGTAGACTAAAGTGATACTTTGGTGACCCAAAGGTGTAATAAACATTATGGTAACATACTCCATTGACTCATATCAAGTTATAATTCCTTAAAATAATTTCCTTAATAAAAATTCACTTTTCTTGATTCACAAACCCAACTAACAACTAGTAAATATGCTATGAAGTTGTTGTGAGTTCTAGGGTTTGATTTTGTTAGTACTACTCCATTCTAGATTTTCTTGATTTAAATACTATAGAATCTTTTGGCTTAAGTCTATTTGAATTTTTGATTCATCTAGTTGTTCAAGGTGTCAAGATCCATTCTAACACAAGTCTGGTAACCTTGAATAGGTTATGTGGACTGGGTTTTTGAACAATCTTGAAAAGACGCCTTTAGCGGTAAGGTGAGTGCATATATAAGTGATGTAAGGAATTTTTCTACAAACTTATTTTCTATTTTTGTAGATATATGTCACATTAAGGTGGATAAAGTTCCACAAACCTTATGGACTTCCTTGCAAATATCACAAGGCAACTGGGGAGATGAATTGGAAGTTGGGAGGTATGGAGGAACGGTTTGTATATGTTAAAGGTGGAAACAAGGTTGGTTCACCTCAAGTCACTAGGAATGATAATGGAAAAGGGAATAAGGAGAAATAAATTACCATTTCATAGATCAAATGCACAAAATGTATCACCCTACCTTAATCCGAAGTCAAAGATTCCAACAACAACCTACATTCCTAAATCAAAATACCCTATAACATCTGTGTACCATAACTCCATTTATGAATCCACCACTATACAATCTTCCTTAAGAGAACTCGGCTTTTGTGACCAATTAAAACCACTACCAAGTCCCTCAATGTAATGCATCCATGGTTTTTTGCACGGATCGCTTATGTAACCTCTACAAACTTTTAACAAACACCCTACCAAGATTACCACTACCAAAACCTACTTTATGATAAACTATGGGTAGGGATTTTTATGGTATGACAAGAGATGGGAAATGACCTCAAGTATTTGGTTAGGACTAAGGCATAGAAAGGCAAAAATATGGGAATTAAGGTGGTCGATATTGGGATAATATAGGTGATAGGAATTGGGACAATAGAGTTAATCAGAATAGGTATAATATAAGAGATAGGTTTGGGAACTGATTGAGAAAGACTAGGTATTGAACATGATCAAGATGACACTCCTCGAATTTAAAGGGAGTAGTGACTTAGAGGAGTTTGTAGAGTGAAAGTTACAAAGTGAAATGATTTCCTCACCAAAAATGTTTTTAAATATTTTATTGGGAAATATGCTCTAGCCCAATTTGAAGTATATGCATCCGCATGGTGGGAGTCTGAAAGGTGGGAATGAGAGAATCCCAATGTATGTGACTAGCCTAATTGGCAAGACATATATGTTAAATGGAGGCTCAATACTTTCCACCAAATTATATTATCAAGATGTCCTTAGGAATTGGTACTTTTTACGTCAAGGAACTAAGATCATGGAAGAGTATTATGATGAATTTTAATGTTTAAGGATGAAGTATAACCTTAAAGAACCAATGCAATGTACGGTGATTCATTTTGTAGATAACTTGAGGAATATATTCTTGGACCTTTAAGATTCAAGCATTATCAAACCTTAGAAGAGGCCTTTCATAATACATTAAAAGTGGAGGTTGATTTGAAAGAAGAAAAGGCCTAAAGCTCAAACACAATCGTAGCCACATAAGGAAAGGGTAGTGACAAAAGGAGGTATTCGACAATGAAAAAATCATCCAAGAGTAGAGGAAAATAACAGAAGCCAAGAAAGACTACAATCCAAAGGTTGATGACATTACGAAAGGAGGTAATAATGTTAAGCCCAATTACCCACATTCTTCTACTATATCCAATATTTTTGGTTCCAGGGAATGGGAAACATTAGTAGTAAGTGCAATAATAGGAGAATATAGTTATATGTCATGATGGGCACAAAATTGAGGATGATGAGAAATCAAATAAAGGTGATGAGGATGATGAATACAATGGAGAAGATGAAGATGAGTCTCCAGAAAATGGTGATGAAGAAGAAAAGAAGCTTGACGAGAGGTGAATTTTTCTTGTATTATATAGAGATATGGGTTCCTTCATGATGATGTCGACAACTAGAAGGTGAATATTAACCTCTATTGTGTTGTAAGAAGAATTTTGGAGGCTTTTTCCAAACAAGAACATAATCAAAGGGAGAAATATTTTCATGCTACATGCAAGATCATCGGTAAATTGTGTGCTCTAATAATTGATACTGGAAGTTACACTAATAGTGAATGAAGCATTTGTGGACCAAATAAAACTCTTTAGAAAGAAATACCCCAACCCATGTAAGCTCCAATTGCTAAATTAGAATAGGGAGATGAAAGTCCTCAAACAAGGAATGGTCAAATTATCATTAGCAAGTACCATCATAAGATTATTTGTGATGTTGTTCCTATGTTGGCTTGTTATTTTTTTTGAGTAGGTATGGAAATTTGATAAGGATTTTACTCATCAAGGGAAGTCTAACAAGTACTTTTTTGTGTTGAATGGTCAAAACATGTGCTTGTACCCTTAACTCCCTATCAAATGAGTGAAGATTATTAGATCATGAAGGAGCTTTAGAAGAGAGGGAAGATAAAGAGGTAGAAGTTGGTTCTAAGGGTTCCATAGTGTGTACGAGAAGGAAAATGGGTTGGCTAAGTTGAAGGGGGAAAAGATATCTGATAGCTAAGCCAAGTAGTTGACTCAAGGTGTGGATGAGGCCCCCTTTCCAGTGTCCCTTATCAACACCAACTATTTGATGGATATAACCAAGACACTAGCACTTTTCCTAGTGTCATTTCTTATCGTTTTTCTGAATATGGAAATTTATTTCCAGAAAAGATGCCCAACGGATTACCATAATATACAATTATGTTATCATTTATTTGGATGACATAATTGTCTATAGCAAATCCATTGAATAGCATATGCACCATTAGAGGTAAGTTTTTGACATCTTATTAAGAGAGAATTTATATCCTAATATCAAGAAATAATCTTCTGGTGTTGAGAAGGTGGTGTCTTAGGGTTTGTTGTGAGTTTTAATATTATAGATGTTGATGAAGAGAAGGTTGATCCTATTCATTCTTGGCCAACTCCCACTAATTCTATCAAAGTTGTGAGTTTCCATAGGTTGGCTAGCTTTTATTGGTGCTTTTTGAAAATTTTTAGAACCACTGCATCTCAGTTGACCAGTTCGATCAAGAAAGATGTCTCTTTTATTTGGGAAGAAAACTAAAAATGCCTACCAATCCTTGAAGCCCATTTTTTGTTTCCTCACTATTACTTCAACTACCTAATTTTGAGAAGACATTTAAAGTGGAATATGATAACTTAGGGGTTGGTATTGGTGGAGTATAGATGAAAATGGGTAAACCCTTAAGGTTGTATTGGTAGAGTATAGATGAAAGAGGGTAAAACCTTATCTTACTTTAGTGAGAAATTTAAAGGAGACTCTTTGGACTATTCAACGTATTACAGGCAATTTTATGCCCTTGTAGGGGTATTGGCCCATTCCCAATATTATTTATGGAAAAGGCATTTATAATAAGGACTGATCATAAGGCCTTAAATTATTAAATAAAATAATAAAACTCAACAACATAAATGCCAAGTGGATGGATTTCACTGAGACATTCCCATATGTGACTAGTTACAAGTGTGGTAAGGAGAACGTGGTAGTAGATGCATTGTCTAGAAGATTCTTTTCAGTTAACTTCATCTAATTGAGTTGTGGCATTTGAAAGCCTTAAAAATTTCAATAACAATGAATATGACTCTAAGTAAATATTTGAAAAATTCAACCAATGGCAAAGAGTAGACCAATTTTAATTGGTTAATGGGTTTCGGTTTAAACATGGAAGAGTATGAGTCCATGGAGAGAGTTACTTGTCAAAGAGGCTTATGATGGTGGAACAATGGGGAAATTTTGAAGAGACAAGACAATTAATATCATCATGGAGAAATTCTGCTGGTGAAAAATGAAGCATAATATGGAGAGGTTTTATGAGAAATGCCTAATGTCCAAGCAATCCAAGTCGAAGATTCTACCTCAAGGTATGTATAATCCTTATTCTATTCCTAGTAGTCTGTGGGTCGACATTTTTATGGGCTTTGTGTTGGATATACTTAATAAAAATAGTGTACATGATAGTATATTTTTTATGATTGATAGGATTTTCAACATGGCTTATTTTATTCCATGTTAAAAATATTATAATACTTTCCATGTTTCTATGTTGTTTCTTAATCATGTGCTTAAATTGTATGGGGGCCTAGAACTATCATCAGTGATAAGGATACTAAATTTCTTAGCTATTGGAAATGTCTTTGGATTTTTCTTTGTACCAATATTATGTTTTCTACTTCTTATCATTCTCAAACGGATGGATAAACTAGAGTATTAAAAAGAACCCTTGGTAGCATGATTCATTGTTTGGTGAAAGACACCCCAACCTCTTGGGAAGATCAGATGTCTTTAATTGAATTTGCATATAATAGGTCCATGCGCTCATATATTGGTATGACCCTAATTTTGGTACATTGTGGTTCTAGTCCATTGATTTCTTTATCCTTAACCCTTTTTTCTAATATTGTTGTTGTGAGTCTAGCTGCAAACCAAAAGAAAAAAGATATATTGAAGACTCATGCAATAGCAAGGAGATTAATGTAAAAGAGTACATCTAATATAGTTCTTCATTGTAACCATGGAAGAAGGAAAGTGATTCTCCAAACCAATGATTGAGTTTGGGTACACTTTAGAAGGAAGCAGTTCCTACAACTCTAAAAAGGAAATTTGAGCCCAAGGGGTGATGGCCCTTTCAAGTTTTTGAGTGGATCCACGACAATGCCTACAATATCTACTTAACAAGAGAGTATAATGATCATAATAATTTCAATGTAAATGAAATCTCATTTTGTTATGTAGGTAATCGATGTGTCAGCATTTGTCGATACATTTGATGTTTTTAGATATGAATTAACACAACTTATTAATCAAATTTGGTTGGATTTGATATGTTTATGTCTTATGTACAGGAAAAGTGTTCAAGGTTTAAATAAATGATCAAATGGAAAGAAAATATCCATATAACACCCTAGGTGATGGGCAGTCGAGCACTAGACGAACCGTTATTTCCTCTTTTAATATTAAATAAAAATCCCAAAGTGTGATATCTTAATGATTGAGCTCCTCGACGAGACTTCATATGGACGATGGACTATGAAAGTGACATAGGTATTTCCCATCTTTGCATTTTACTTTCTTCATTACATGGACTTAGGACAAATTACATTTCTTTTGTGGGGATGGGGGTACCTATGAATTTTTTATCCGAGGGCTTTTCTTACCATATTTTTTTTCCTCGAGAATTCTATCTAATAGAACCAACATGTTTAGGTTAGTATTAGCATGTTGATGTATATATATGGTACATTTTCATTGGAAATTATGGAGAAGCACGAAATAAATGAGATGTTTTGTGAAAGTTGATCAATGAAGTGTCATTAGTTATATATATTATTGTGTGGCATGATAACATGTTTTTTCATATGATTATCTTGAATTTGAGCATAAATTTATTGAATTGAAAGTGGTGACTATGCTTAAGCTGAGATTTGTGTCTATAAAGAGGTAGTTCCGATAAAATCAACTATCAAGTGAGTGTGAGCTCTTTTTGTGTTATTCTTACTATGTGCATGGATCCAAAACTTTCTTGGTCCGTTATGCTAAGTTATAGGTAAGTTGAGTAGGAAATCATCAGAGTCCTTGTTTGAAATTTAGCCCACTTAGGATAAAAGAACTGCCCAAACAAAGTAAATAATCCCTTATTGATCCCTATTTTAGACCTATAAGTTTGCATTTCCTTTTACCAACCAGTTACCTCACTCTGTAAAGTATCTCTATTTTGGCCCTGGTCCCTCCTTTGGACATCGTGTTCCTCAACTCATGCAAAGTTCCAAAGCTGAGGGTGGCTTCCGTGGCATGATATGAAAGGTACAACCCTATTTTGGCCTAGTTCATCATTGGATTTTAGGCTCTTCAACTTAGGCAATCTGCCTAAGTTGAGGGTGGATAATGTAGAGTTAAAAAAAGGTATATTTTAGGACTGATTAATAGAAATTAAAAGGACTGATAAGAGAATATCAACCAAGCTTAGTCAAGGAAAAGAGTGGTGTTACCAAAAGAGAGGCACAACCACAAAATCCTAAATACACCCTACAGCCTCTAGCCTATGTTACAATCTTGAATAAGTCATACTGATCCTAATTGTCTTTCTAATTGACTGAGGTAGAATAGTAAGGGCAATCTTATGAATATTCATGTGCATGGTGAGAAATGTTTTGTGAGAGTAAGAAAACTTTCTTTAGTCCCCAATCAGAAATTTATGATATGTTTGTATGGGACTTCTTGGTTGTAAAAACACTTTGATAGGATTTTGAAAATTAGCTTGATGGAAGTCTCATATGGATGTAATTTTATTTGGTCACAACATTTTGTATTACTTGGAGTTAGTTAAGTCAAATGAATAACTATTTATTGCCTATAGATGTGATGAAACAATACAATGCTATGAAAAACTCATCGCTAAAACTTGTGAATTCCAGTTTTTCATTTATGAAGTACCATGTTGTTAAGTTTGTGGGTTTTTGCTTAAGGAAAAGCATATGTTATAAGTTAAGGGTGTTTATTTTTCAAATAATTTTGACATATTTGATACTTTTCACTATGAATAAATGTGACTTCTTAAGCAACTTTTGTTGTATTTGATATGTTTTATGCCTTGTGTATAAGAAAAGAGTTTGAGGTTTAAATACATGATCAAGTGGAAAAAAGTAGCAGATGATGCCCCAAGTGACAGGTTGTCAATAACTTGATGAACCGTCACTTTCTCTGTCAATGTTAAATAGAAAGTACAAAGTGTTACATCTCAGAGATGGAGCAACTCGATGGGACGTCGGATGGACTATGGACCTTCAAATGGACTCAAAAAATAAATAGAAAGGCCAAGATCAATATGTGAGTCTGTGGAGCTCTGTTATGGACTGTCACACATTCTATGGGTCGTATAGTCAGACTCAAACATTATCTCAAGAGAGTAAGGCCAGATGATTTCCAAACCTATAGAGCATTGAGCCCTTAACAAATCGTCGAGTGCGACATTAGATTTCAAAAGCATGATTTCTCTATATTTAAATTCTAAGCCTTTTCCTTAGAGTATAATATTAATTTTTAGGTTTTGGGAAGTATTATCTATTTTTAGGATTAGAAATCAAACACTTCACATTATTCATCATTTTTTCTACGACTCTTTTGGAGATTTTAATTCATCTTGTGATTTTGAAATGCAACTCTAGATGAATTTCATTTTTTGTTGGTATCTTAAAAATTTTAATTCTCTTACAATTGTGTAACCATGGTCATGAGCGGCCAAATTCCAGTATCTAAGGTTGTGGGAGCCATGGTGTGAAATAATATCTAGGGTTGAGAATATTGTAAGAATTACATCATATGCTATATGCTATTCCATCTAGGCCAGAGGCAGATGCCTTACATATTGTTATTACAGGTTTGACTTTTGAGTGTTCTATACCTGCTTCAACTTTTTTTGACACCGAATAAACTTGATCTTATGTGTCTACTTATTTTGAACCTATTTTGGGTTTCCTAGTGAGACATTATCAGCATTTATATGTGTTGCAACTCTTGTTGGGGATTCTTTAGTAGTGGATCAGATGATTAAGGTCATGTATGATTTCTATTAGTGACATGGATACTTGGGAAGATTTATACTATTATATATGGTAGACTTTGATATTATACTAGGCATAGATTGGTTGTTCCCTCACCGTACGGTTTTGGATTATTATGCCAAGACTGTTACCTTAGTTGTGTATGGTTCATCCTTGATTATATCGTAGGGTTCTAGTAGCCACGCACCGACAGGGTTTATCTTTTGTCTTCAGGCTAGGAGGTTGGTAGGAAGAGGATGTTTGGCTTATTAGGCATACCTTCATGATGCTCGAGGTGACACTCCTACTATTGAGTCTTTTCCTATAGTTTTTGAGTTTCTTAATATGTTTCTGAATGACCTACCAGGCTTAGCACCAGATTGAGATATTGATTTCTCTATTAACTTAGAGCAGAGCACTAAGCCTATTTCGACTGCTCCTTATCGTATGGCTCCTATAGAGTTGAGAGAGCTAAAGGTTCAACTCCAAGATTTGTTAGATAAGGGTTTTATTCTCGTTAGTGTTTCTCCATATGGTTCTCCTATTTTGTTTGTTGAAAATAAGGATGGTACAATGTGGATGTGTATTTACTATAGGCAGTTGAACAAAGTTACAATGAAGAACAAATATCCTATGCAAAGGATTGATGGTTTATTTGATCAGCTTAAGGGAGCGACATTGTTCTGTAAGATAGACTTGAGGTCTGGGTATCACCAGTTGAGGATTCGGATAGAGGATATTCCAAAGACAGTATTTAGGACTTGTTACAGTCATTATAAATTCCTGGTCATGTCTTTCGATTTGACTAATGCTCTGGAAGAATTTATGGACTTGATGCATAGGGTGCTTAAGCCTTACTTGGATTCTTTTGTAATTGTGTTTATTGATGATATTTTGGTGCATTTATAGAGTGAATTTGATCATGAGCATCATTTGAGGTTGATCCTTAAGACACTGAGAGAATGCAGGATTTATGCCAAGTTCTCAAAGTGTAAGTTTTGGTTAGAGCCCATTGGATTCTTAGGGAATGTGGTGTCCAAGAAGGATAGCAGTTGATCCAGCTAAGATTTAGGCAGTGTGTGATTGGGCAAGGTTGACCTCTGTTACTGAGATTTGGAGTTTTATTGGCTTAACTGGTTACTATTGGCATTTTATTGAGGGGTTCTCATTGATTGCAGTGACCTTGACTAAGTTGACCAGGAAAGATATGGCCTTTCAGTAGTCGGAGGAGTATGAGTTGAGCTTTTCGAGGCTCAAAGATTTGATGACTTTAGCACTAGTTTTGACCTTGCCAGTGAGGGTCAAAAGTTTCTTGGTGTATTGTGATGCTTCCAGTGTTTGTCTGGGTTGTATTTTGATGCAGCAGGGTTGAGTGATTATGTATACATCGAGGAAGATAAAGGTTTATGAGCATAACTACCTAACTAATGACTGGAGTTGGCGGTGGTAGTGTTTGTGCTCAAGATGAGACATTGCTTATATGGGGTTCAGTGTGAGATCTTTACTTACAACTGCAATCTTCAGTATATTATGATCCATGGGGAGTTAAATTCCAGGAAGTGGAGATGGATTGAGTTACTGAAGGACTATGATATTACCATTCTCTATCATCAAGGCAAGGCAAACGTCGTTGTTGATTCCTCGAGCATGAAGGCATTTAGTAGGTGTATCTTAACAACCTTGTCAATTTTGAAAAGGCCATTGGCAGTAAAGGTTCAGTCTTTGGTTAATCATTTGGTAAGATTGGACCTATATGACCCAGTAGAGTTTTAGCTTGATTTGAGGCCAGATCATCCTTATCAGATCAGATCCAGCAGCGTTAGTTTGAGGATGAACACTTGGTTTCTCTTTATGATCAGGTGTTAGTTGGAGATGCTGGTAGATCTTTTATTAACTTAGATTGGGTGCTTCGGTATGATGTGCATATTTGTGTACCACATATTGGTGACTTGGTATAGTTGATCTTGCGCAAGTCCTATAGCTCCAAATATTTTATTTATTTGGGATGCAGCTAAGATGTACTGTTATTTGTTGCAGTTGTATTGGTGGAATGGGATGAAGAGGCATACTGCTGAGTATGTGTCTAAGTGTTTGAGCTACGAGCAGGTTATGTATGAGTATAAATGACCAGGTGGTTTTATGCAGAAACTCCCTATTCCAACTTGAAATTGGGAGTGTGTGACTACAGATTTTGTTTCAAGCTTGGCTTAGAATAGCAGAGGTAATGATACTGTTTGTGTCATTGTAGATAGATAGACTAATTCAACTCACTTCATTCCCACTCACTCTTCTTTTAATGTTGAGGGTCTAGCTTAAATCTACATTCGTAAAGTGGTTCGATTGCATGGTGTT
>JBDJHY010961339.1:0-14551 GCA_039654485.1 Withania somnifera
TAAGTTCTAATACCACTCTGTTACAACCCAAAATTCAGGTTATGATGGCATCTATGACCCTCCTGTAAACAAGCCTAATCCTACAGACCAGAGCTACGTACAATGGGTTGTATATTCTTGAATTATCCAACAAGGAAGGAAGCATAAGCAAATATACGTAAAAGCAAAAACAGAAGAACATATACAACCCAAATCCCAAAACCTGGTATTAATGGCACATAGAGCTACTACAAAGAGTATCCAAAATATACATATATAAAGCAACTTCTACAAAAGTAATACTACACATGGCTTGCTATAGATAAAATAAAGCAGGCTGGGAATAAAAAAACCACGTTCAACTCAAACTGTAAAGCTAACCGTAATCTCCGTAACCATCTATATCTACTCTATGGCATCTTCGATAACCCCTGTCGGTATCTATACCATGAAAATGGTATAAAAGTGCAACATGAGTACCAAACAAGGTACCCAGTAGGTATCATAGGCCGAACAGGCTAAAATAAAGTACAAGTAAAAAGATGAGGAAGTAAAACAGATCAAAGATAGTAGAAAAGAGGTAAACCTAATATATATGCAGAAAGATAAAGATACCAGAGTTGAATACCATCAACAGAGTGTAAGTATAGGTATATAGGGAACTAAATCATGGTGAACACATACGGTAGTAACCACTACCCAAAAACCTAAAATCAAAGTAAAGGAACATCCCTGTGCTCTAACTAAGACACAACCTAACTAACCATATATATATATATATATACGTCATAAAAAAAAGGATCAAACGGTAAGAGACAACTAAGTATGGAACAGAAAGTAAACACACAAAACCTACCTAGTGCCCCATCCTGCAGGTAAGTACAAACAATACAGAAAAACCCACTGTGACTCCCACCTTATGTCCGGTGATCACAACAGTATGAGAACTGATATAAAGGGGTGCAGGAAAGTAAAATGGGACAGTATCATATAGTACCAATGCCTTTCTCTCAATATGTGCCAACTCGGGGACACACTCCTAGTAGTACCAATCTTAGGGCCTCTGCAACTAGGAGGACCACCCCTCATACTCGAGTGCAAGATATAAAACCAATTAGTGCTAAACCCGGGTTCCTTGCCTCGATATATCATACTAAGAGGGCCTCAACGACTCAAAGGACCTCTCTCACACTCGAGTGAAGGGTTTAAGCCTAATTAGTGCCAAACTCATAGTCCGTGCTCTGAAGAATAACGCCTCTAAATTGAACACAGGGTCTAGGACCTAACCATCCTGGTTACCCTACCCAAGAAATTAATATAGACATGCCCAGCCATGGTACAACAGGTCAATGCCAATAACAATGAAACTGAATCAATCGAAGTCTTAAGATCGGCCAGAGGCCACCAACTAAGAGCTTATCTCACAACACTCATCGAGCGGTGATTTGAACCGATTAGCAAGGTTCATTGCCATCTCATGGTAAGTCCAGACTAGTGACATAAAGCTTCACACCTCTTATGCTTATTTAATAACTTGTAATTGGTTATCCAGAATAAGACAATTAACCTAAGTTCCCAACCCACGCTACTGGCCTTAACAATATGCATAATATAATAACCTAGTCTAAGGGAAGAGTAAGCCTAGACTACCTAGGTATCGATGGGAATTCACAAAATGTGCACACTATAGGCTTGAAGTTCTGAATGCAGCTAAAACTTCCCCAAACTGTACGGTTCTATGGATCAAAATATTAAAACTAAGACCCATATTACAATTAGCGAATCTTCTTAGAGAACGAGCCTTCAAAAAAAGATCACAGTCCCTACGACCCATAAAATTAAACTAAAAATACCGGCATGAAGGCCTCATCTCAAGGAACATGTGGTTTAATTTTGAGATTAACGGGACCACTGGAAGGTCCTCAATTGGCATTTAAAAGTTAAGACTTCCAAGGAAAAACCATGTACTAGGTGATCCAAGTGAAACAACCAATTGCGTACCCAAAAAGTGGACAATAACGATCACTTAAGGTTACTAAGCTCACCAAACAACACACCTAATGGGAACTGTAATTAGGATCAAGAATTCTATTAAGAAAAGGAAATCACCATAGGATCCCAAAACAAAGCTTCTGGAGAAGAGAAACTTACCAAAACAGCAAGGAACGCTGGAAGAACAACTCCCAAGGCGTGAGCACAACAATTACCAACTGGTGCACAAAATTGAACTTTGAAGGGGATGGGGTTGAGGGGATTTGAAGGAAATATTAGATGGGGAAAATGAGAAATTGAACTTGGGAACACGCTTAAAAATCTGCTTAGAGACCGATTTATCGGTCAATAATGCTAATAAATTGGCATTCCTTGGAGACCTGTAAACTTGGAAACAAGAGCAGATACTGATTTCATGGTAAAAATACCGATAAATTTGCATCCCTAAATGACTTACAACCTCCATGACAGATGTCGATTTATTGGTCCAAATAGCTGATAAATTGACATTCCCTACATGGACCCCCCACCTGAAAGGCACCAATTTCTTTGCTACAAACGATTGATAAATCGGTGTGCAATGCACCAGTAAACAAAGTTCCCAAATAATCCAACAGGTTGCTCGAAAATAAAATAGGGTCCAATATTAAAAAAAACAATTGCGCATTTTGGTTAAAAAACATATTTCAGGTTCAACATAACTAATGAAACAATCATCGGAGGCAATTTAAACTAAAATGTCCCCCAAACCAAAGCAATTTAAAAAGGTCCATTTTCCAACTTTCCACAAGCTATCCCAAAATGATCTCGGACTCCCTAGGATGTGAGCTGTGAGCTAATGACTCAACTAGCCCCCAAATACTATTCTAGAGCTGGTGGAATTATCAAAATTCCACTCCAATGCTTTGATCACGAAATGATCAACCAGGCTTCAAAATGAGCTTTGATTGAACTTAATTTCCAAAAAAAAACCCCAAACTGAAGACAAAAAACCCCGGTCATGAACTTAAGGTCCGCCTAGACCAATGTCAGTATTTTGGAGCTAATAGAACTGTCTAAATTCGATCCCGAGTGCCTTTACTAGGATTTCATTCTCAAGTTCCACCATTTTAAAACTTAAACTCCAAAATAGGGAAACTGAGGTAACGGGAAAACGAGATGCCAGGGCACCGAGTTACCGGTCCCAGCAAGTCATAAATAACTTATGGCAACTACCAAATGACTCCAAACACAGAAAAAATGGAAATCAATAAAATGACCAAACAGGTCATTATATTCTATTATTTATAAAATACAAAATTAAATAAATAAAACTAGATTAAGGGAGATAACATCATTCAAAAATGATTTTGACAAGTTCTGTGCATCATGTATTGGTACACAACAATTGAACTCATGATATAAAAGTTTATAATGAGGAGAAAAGGTTGTGGTAATTGCATCATCAGATTAAACTTGATGTTTGAGAAATATTACTTGTTCACAATCATTACTTATCCTAAGACCACTGTTCTTACTCATACCCATTTTAGTTGTGTCTCCAAATGATTTCTACTACATATGATATGCATAACCTGTTTAGACTGCTTGGATGATGTAATTTCCTTTATTTTATTTTATTAAATTTAAAAAAAAAATTTTTTAGCCATTTTAGCCATAAAAGCTATATTCATATTAGTCGATTATTAATTATTGACATGTTCTAGTATATACGATTCACATGATAAATTATACATGTAGAGGTATATTATAATGTTTGACTACTTATGCATTAGTCAATGATAGAATATTCATTCAGTCAAGTATATATTAATTACATTGTCAATTATAGGCCGAGAAATTTAGAGTGATTTAAGTTTTGAACTCGATAATATAATGTCCATTCCTTTAGGCATATAATGTGATAGTTTATACTCGACTTTGAGGGTTACTTATATTTTTAATTGATTATTCAGAGTGATTTGTTAAAATTTAAAATTCTGCAAAAGTCATAAAATTGGAATAAAAACTTTCGTCAAATGTACCAGATGTAGAATTTGCATAATGTACCAATAATTAGAAACTGAAATAGCATAATCTTCAAAAAAGCACCAAGAACATGAAAATAATCAAAAACATAAAATCTTCATAAAGTACCACGAGCATGAAAATAATTATCAACAACAGAAATCAAAATAATAAATCTGCCAAATGTATGTATGTATATATATATATATATATTATTGATACATATGCATAAAACCTTATATGGGATAGCAAAAACAATCAGCAAAAAAGGCAAAAAGAAAGCTTTTATGAATGCAACCATGAAAGCTTCTGCAATCATTTGCATGATCATTGATTCCCTCATGTTTCACTGGATCAAAATCAACTGAAAGGGCTGGTTTGGGAGGGGGGGATGATGTCAAGGCTTCTTCCTGAGACCTACCAACAGGGGTAAATTTAAGCATAATTTTTGGGGCATGGGCACCCACACTTTTTCCATAAAACTAGATTATTTTATGTAAATATTTTTAGAATTGATATAATACTACAGGTTGGAACTCATGCAACAAAAAGACTTGATGGGACACTTGGTTAAAAGCTTAGTTATTTACTTGAGGTATAAGGATCATTTCTCATTTAACTTATATTTTCCTTCTTTTTTTCTACTAATGCACCCATACCTTAAAAATTCTAAAATCGACCTCTGCCTATCGAAAACTTCGATTCTTAAAATTAGTAGAGAACCATCCAAAGAAACATCAAACATGTACAATCCCATTGATTATCATTCTTGATGAAAGTTGGAGTACTTTTCTTCTTCCTTTCATACTGATTATCAAGTCTCTTCGATTGCAACTTAAACCTTAGCTCTTGGTTATGTCATCAACCATGTAATTGTATGACTCATTGTGCTTCAGTGAAAAGGGTATTGTCTCCTTATTAATATTTTTCTAGTTTCAATGAGGCAGAGTCTCCTCCCCTTAACCCCAGGAATTCATAACCAATAATAGCAATATTAGTTATATTCATTATAGACCTAAAATGATCTATGCCTAGACTATAATAATGGTCGATCCTAGACTCTACACTGAACCAATTAAAGTTGAAGGCTGACGAAGTCCCTATACAATTCTAGTCATATAGAAACTGATGAATTATAAGCAATCACTGGCTTAATGAAATAAAATTATGATTTTACAAGACACATTGAGTGTTGAAGTATATCCAATGATTTTGGAATCTCTTTTTCAAATTTGAGATTAATTTCAAAACTTATGAACAACAATGGAGGAGACTAAAATAAAAATAAATTGTGAAAGTTTATGAGTTTGTGGAGGATAAAAACGGCTCATAATTTTTTTGATTGATGGCTTCTAGAAAAGCCAACAAAAAATAATTTAAAATAGTTAAAATGGAGAAAAAGAAAAAGACTTTTTGAGCTTGTGGAGGAATATTAGAGTTTTTTTTACAATAAATAAAATTGGTTTTGTATATTGACTGGAATGAATCAAAGTGTACTTTAGAAAACTTATGGGTTGGTGGGAGATGTGACTAAAGTGTATTATTAAAGACTTTTGTGCCAGATTTATTACCTTTTAAAGCTCAATGATGACATCAGCATTAGTGTCTCTTTTTCAGATTAAAACAACTTAGTGTCTAGTCATCTAAAAAAGCATTGAAAGTGTCTCGTTCCCATACTCCCCCAAGAGAAATGCATTGAAGTTTATTTTAGGAAAATAGTAAGGGACCTAAATTTATTATTAAAATGTTATAAGGTGGATAAGAGTTCTAAAAGTATCCACAAAGAATCTCGACACTAGCTATTTCACTTTTCAAAATTAATATAAGAAAAAAATTTTAGTATTCGTATCTTCAATTAAATTTAGTTGGTGTCTTTCTTCAATTCTTCTCTACTTGTAACTTTTAACTTTTACAAAATTAATTTTAAATTTTTGAAGTTGTTTAAAATGTACCCCAAGACTCTATTAAGTGAAAGACAACTTAAAAGTCAGTTGACCAACTTTAACCAACTTTTATTGGCAAAACATTAAATATCATTGGCAATATCATTGCCGAAACTTGAGGAGTAAAAAATGTAAATTATGAAGTATAAGGGGCTCTAGAGAAGTAAAAAATAGAGAGGTTGGACCAAAATTTAATTTTTTTTAAAAAAAGGGTGGACAAATATTATCCAAACTTTCTTATCTATAATCTTTATGTCTTAATTTTTCAGTTATAATTTTTTGACAAATAAATAATACTTTGAATTAAATATCTTGTATCCCCAAAATTAATAAAATTTTATGAAAACTAGTAAAGGTTTTCAACATGAAGATGTGGGAAAATTCATTGAAATCTTACATAGCTGTCTTTAAAAATCTTTGGACAAAAATCTTGGGGAACCTTGAGATTTTTGATCTTGAAGAGAGATGAACTCCAGGTTTACTTTGAGAGAGTTTTTATTTCTTTCTTTTTGACTTGTTTTTTTGAATAAGGAAGGTTAATACACGATAGGATATTTAGCTCCCCTCAAAAGTCCTTAAGAAATATAGTTTAGGAGTTAAAAGAATAGGAATTGACTAAAAGGAAAAAGAAGAGTAAAACGACATTAAATCTAGAGCAGGTCGGGCATGACACGATTCCATCACACCACTTTGGTAGTGTTGCACATTTCTAATATTTCATTTGGCGGGGTGGCACTCTCCCGATGGTAAAGCTGTAAGGATTTATAAAAGTTATCACTATAATGACCATAGCTTTTTATTTCACACTCAAATGAAGAATAATTTGTTTCATTGGAAATTAGACTCACAAACCCTTGATTGATAAGTTATGTGCCATGTAACTTATCATATTCTAGGAGTTATGATCATTAAAAGTTGACCCAAATAACATCATACACAAAAATATAATCAACTTAAATGCTCTAAACTCAACTTTGTGTTAGATGTTTCTTATGACCATGATTCGCATTAAAGTACTCACCACACTAGGAAATTGATCATGACAATTATCTATGATAAGAAATCATTACTTTTCGTCCTATACACATGTACAAAATGATTTAAATCTTATCTAAGATTTCATAGGGTGTTATAAAACTCCCCTTTAGATTATTAGTCTTTGAATGGAAACTAAGATTTGGCTGAAAAGGAAGGAGTTGCCACTATGAAATTGCATATGAAACCGATCATGCATCATAACTGCAATCCTTTTTTAGCGAAGATTACTCATTCAACTAAGATATATGGAATATAAACATAAACATAAAAATTATATGGAAAGGGGTGTAAACATGAAACTTAGAGGAGTAAGACTAAAAGGAAATAGGAGAAATTACTAGATTTGTCTGTTTGATTTCTAAATTAACTTGCTGGGGTATAAAAGAAACTGATTCATATTGAGAGTTTAAAACTCAATTGAAGAATTCATGACATAAATATAAATATAAAACTACAAAGTGATAAATAATGGGATGAAATTTCTAAGAGTCATTAGGAGGGGAATATCTATCTCCCTAGGCTCTCCTTATTAAAATTTCTAGTAACATTTGAAGGATAAAAATCACAAGCACAATCTAAGGAGATATCCAAATATAAGATTCTAACATGGTTTGATTATCCTAGTGTATAAGTTCATGAAATAGGGACGGTATAAATTTAAACTTAAGGCTCCCTTGGTTTGAAACTATATAACATGAAATATAAGCATCTAGGACAGAACACAAGAATAGGACTACTATGCATCAAGTAGTGTAATTGCTAACTCTCATACTTAACAGCACTTTGCTAATTCTCCTTTATATGAAATATTATAATTCACTGGCTTAACTTCAATCTCTTTTATGGGCACACTACTCAACGTTGTTAAAGACTAAGTATAGCTATATGATCTTACTTTGTTTAAGCCAAAACCTAGAGGTATAAGGTCCTACACATAATGTGATCGTTCTGTCTAACTAATATTACCAAGAACCATTGCTTCTTCTTATCCCTAAGATCAACCAACCTTAAACTTAATTGTACACATTACTATCTATTTTATGCAATTTTCAAAATATTTTTCATCATATTTTTCTAAGCCTAGATAAGTGGTGAAAGTACCACTTTCTGAGGTCTTTTTGGGCTATATAATTCACTGTTTTATTATGATAAGATGCCTTTTATGCTGGCACTGGTGTTATTTAAGTTAAAATGTGAATACAATCATGGAGAAGCAAAAAAGGTATGAAATGGAAGAAATACAGCTCACTAGAACTGGCAGCCTTAGTACCATTTGCAATCGTGGAGCTTTGTGATCGTGAGGGTCAACATGGTCAATAATATTTCAAGACCCTACACGATCACGCAAGAACTTCATGCGATAGCAATGTAGTAAATGTTTTACCTACGTGATCACAAGGTATTTTCACTCCATCAGGATGTAGAAGGAATAGGCATCATGTGATCGCGGTATGTGTCACGTGATCGTGATGAAGGTCGCCTTAGCCACTCAGGGACTATTTTTGAACTTCACGATTTTGAGCCCAACGTCAACATATACTCCATTTTCCCTTGTTTAAAAAATCTTTGGTAGTCAAGAGAAAATAATTTGCTTTTTCATATCTCAAGATAGGGCAAAACACCACCACTACACTTTGGGGTGAATATTTTAATGAAAGCATTGATATATTTTTATCCATTTCTTCTTCCCTTGCTTTGTATTGAATATTTTTAGTGTATAGTATTTATTTATTATTTGAATATTGACGATAGAGATATTAGTGTTCGTAAGAAATTAATTGGAATACAAAGGCTAATATTTAAACCCATGTGTAATCAATTGAGTATTTAGTTTGATATAATAGATCATTGGTAGAATTAATTACCTTAGTATTTGTTTGTTATTGATTGGTTTGTGAAGACATTGATCAAACCTTTGTTTTATTATATTGTTAGTTCCTTGACACCTTTCATACTTTTAAACCCCCTATTCTGGGTTAGACCATTCGACTCTTAGTAGTTGTGCTTTAGTTTTCCGTCGTGCTCTATTGCCTTCAGATTGTTCCATGTGGATTTGACCCCAACTCAAAAGTTGGGTAAATATATTTTGAAAACAACCGCGTACGCTTTTAGATTGATTTAAGAGTTCAATTGAGCGTTATAAAAAATGGTGCCATTGCCGATGAACAATTTGGCATATTGAGTTAGTTCGAAAATTAGAGTTAATTGCTTTGACTTGGATTTGTGAATATGTGTTTATATTTTCGGTAGAGTTTTAGTTTTGCTTAGAGTATGTTTTCATTTTTCTTGATTATGTGTTAAATGGTACCCAGGGTTGAAAATGATGTTAATGGTTGTAGTCCGTGTCTTCAAAACCCACGCCCTCACTTTGAACAAAATAATGAAAATTTCATCGGGAGAGAGATGTCTGCACCTTCTAGTTCCTGTGATGAGAAAAGCGCAACGGGGTTGTATTCCCTTCATGAAAAAGAACTTGGCAAATAGAATGATGTGAGCCTAGACTAGCTACTGCTATATTTGGACTTTCATCAAGTGCTTGCACAATGGTTGAGAAATTACTTTGAAAGGCATGTGGAATTATGCCAAACGGTGGTAAAAATTGAAATAGACCTCTTCAACTTGGAAGTAAAATTAAAATTGAAACATGATGATTTTGGTATTCAACACCATGAGGTTGTAGTAGTTTATTTGGAATGTGTACCTATGGAGGAGAAAGTGAGGATTTATTATGGGGATTTGATGGGCATTTGCGAGCCGTCCAATAGGAAAAGTGTATAACCCAAGGCTACGAACCAAAGGAGAGAGGACCCAAAGATTGTTCAAGATGCCAATATCGAGGAGATGATACTAGATGTCCACACTAAAGTTCAACAATTCATGGTTGACAACTCTAGTACAAATGGGGAAAAAGTTGACAAGAATAAAGAAACTTTGATATTGGTGCATCTTATACAACATTCTAACCATTTTCAAAACTATTCTTAGTGGAGGTTTAAGAAGATGAAATACCTAAGTCTTTGAGGAATTTGGGTGGTAAGGAAGAAGATGTGTTCGTGTAGAAGTTTGAAATGCCAGTGTGATAAAATGATGTTCCTTATTTAAAGGCCAAAAAGTGCAAGATGTAACATTCAAGTCTTGGCCTTTGCATCCATTCACCACCACCCTATGCAATCCAAAGAAATTTGGATCTCAAGATGGGACAAAAATTCAAGTCTTCAAAGTGGAGAGATAAATGGTAAAATTGATGGTCAATGAACTTTAGTTTTAGTTTTTGTACTTTTAGTTTTAAAGTTCATGTTTTACAATTTTTAGAGTAATTTTTGACTAATCTACATTGCAAAGATTTTTTTTGGAGTGAACCAAGCTTATAGGTGACTTTCTAGAATTTTTGGAAAGCAAACATGCGAAATCAACACTCAAGAAGAAATTTCCAGAAAGCTAGAACAAAAGTTCACAACTACAAGTAAGACGCTCTTCGCGATTGTGTGCAGCTAGATCATGTGGATGGAAATTATTTTTGATTTTGATAGCATCATATGTCACCACGATTGCATAGGCTCAAAAGCCCTAACACTGCGATCGCGCCCATTCATCCATGATCATGTAAGAGGCTACCCAGGTACATAACCTCTGTCAGTTAAAAAAGTCCATAAATTCCTCCTTTATTATGAAAAACAAGTAAATTCCCATAAAATTTCCTTGAAGATAAATCAATTTCTCTTACATTCATTCATCTCTACCTCATCAAGGTATGATTCTAGCCCTAATCTTTTCAATTTTTTTTTGTGAGTATGCAAATGCCTAAATTTTATAGTGAACCTTTTTGTGGGGGATAATTTGTTGCTTGAATTTTTTTTTGAAAAAGTATAGTGAGTTGGTTTGAGTGAATAATTGTGCTCAAAATTTTTGAAGCAATTGCTACTAAAAAGGGATAGAAAATGGTTCCCACAACTTGTTTGATTAAATGCTCAGATGAGCACCGATCTGGGCAAGGAGACCATCACCGTGATCGCTATGCTTTTTTTGCAATATTGTAACGTGAAGAGGTTGTTTCCATGATCATGAGTCCCATGTCATGATTACAATGAAGGAAAAAATTCACTTTACATAATCGCATTTATAGTTTACGCAATCACGATGAGTACTGACCCAATTTTAAAATGGTAGCTTCGTACAGGTTACATTGTTGATTTTTTGTCACATTTGTTTGGCCTATGTTGATGCTTATATGTTTTTCTAAGTGCCCACAAAATTGTTTGACAACCAGAATAGGTACTTTAAGTTGAAAATGGCCGACGAACAATTTGAAAATATGCAAGTCGACTTCGAATTAGCATTCAGAGATAATGATTATGACCAGGACACCTTTGTATCACTCAAATGATCACAATTGCATGTGTATTTGGCCTCAAAGAACATCATACGAGAAAGAGGGATTTTTATGGAAAATATTAAAAGCAAAATGGCCTATTTTGATGAGAGGCTGAGGACTACAAGGAGGATCTATTTTGCGGATAAGCCTATCATTACGAACTTTACATTGGTTTGTAAATTCTATGTTAATACCATCGAAACTGACTTTTCAAATGAGAAGGCGGTCGTAGTTCAAGAAAATCAAGTCTAATTTGATTCACATATGATCAATACGTACTAAAACATTTCTGATACTGATAATAAAATATACATTGAAGCATCAAGAGAGGGGGGATGATTGGTTTGTGCAACACTTACACGATAGAGTTGTTCCTAGGTAGATAGAGTCGAATGCTAATATTGAGTCTTTCCAGTTCACACCTGAGGCTAATACATGGTTTTCATTCATCTGTACAAGAATTAGTCCATCCAAGAATGAATCTGAGGTGACCCTAAATAGGTGCAAAATCATTTGTGCTCTCATGTAGGGGATTCACATTGATATTAGGAAGATCATTATAACTTATATCTAGGAGGCTGTGATCGAGAAGATCGAAATCCTACTCTTTACTTCCCTCATCACATATCTATGCTACAGTTTCAAAGTTGAGAAAAAAGTGTGTGACTAAGAGAAAAGGCCAGAAAAGTTCATATACCCGCTGAAAAAAGGGGACTGGGAAATGTAATAAAAAAGAAAGATTGATATAGGTGCGCCATCCTTCGGTCAGTTCTCTGAGAGTGACATAGTTGCTGCCACTTCAACAACCATTGGGCCACTCCATGTAGGACCACCGCCTCTATAGAATATATTGACCTGGGTACACAATATTAAGGCATAGATTTGCCAGTTTGTAGTTAGCCTACCCACAGGTCCTGGGGAGATCTCCTTCGTAAATGATAGTGCTACACCCCCACCCACCTTAGAAAATATGGTCAAGGAGAAGAAAGCAATCAAAGCCACACATGAGCGGCTTAGTGCTAGGGTGTCCAAGGTTGAGCGCAAGTAAAAGAGACAGAGGGAGCATGATCTCAAGAAAAGTAGATTCTTGAACAAGATGATGGTCCTCCTACGCAAGTTGTGTGAAGATGATGATGAGGATAATGCATAGGAGGAGGATATAGTGCTAGATTCCCCGAGCAGCAGCTCCAATCTGAGTGATGATGATCAAGGAGCATTTACCCCCTTATTTGTTCTTATGTTAAGTGTTATGAACTTAGGTTGTGAGGGCACTGTGATATTTTAAGTTGGGGGTGGGGTATGACTGATTATGCTTTTTTAATTATGATCTTTATGATTTTTGGATACTTATGTTTTTCCCTTGTTGGGCTTGGTTGTCAAATGGCTTTTGTTGATCTTTATATAGTAGTGCTTTGTGGATTAGTGTTAAATTTTTTTTTTGCTTATTTTGATTTTGTCATTTTCTAGTTCCTTAGTAGTTCTTAGCTTTCCATCATCTAGTTTATGGTAGTTAAGTGGATTTTCCTGATAATAGATAGAGTGACGACTTTCTTAAGGAAAAATGTCATCTTTTTATTGGTAGCTTTTGTAGTTATAGGTGAATCGCTTATTTGGTGCTAGTGATTAGTATCCATAATGAGCCGACCCTTTCTATTTTTTTTTGAAATATGGAAATCAAGTTGCATGGAAAATAAATAATTTTGTGATAATATTTTATTTCTTTTTGTGACTCTTGTTTCACTAGTAGTAATTTGTATGTTAAGTATGCCTAGAGTTGTCTTTTCTTAGAAAGTGAAACTTAACCATCTTAAATAGTTCATATGCCATGTGTTGTGAGATCTTTGTGAATAATTCATGTGCCAATTGTGTTATCTAGAACTTTCCCGGTTAGTCTTCTAGTGCTAGTCTAAATTGAGTTTGGTGGAAGAAATAACCTTAGGCCTTCGTTGTGATTTTCTTGAACCTACTTTGACTAAATAGTCTACCTTTCGTTATGTTTTTATTGGAAGTTACCCTCTTGAGATTTAAAACGTTTTGTTGGCAAATATATTACAAGCCATAGCACATTCTTGGATTAATCCCTCTTTTGAACCCTTCCCTATTTGAATACTAAATTTGACAACTTAGGCCAAAAGCCTAAGTTGAGGGTGTTAGGTGAGTCAGGGATGTGTTTAATGACTTGGTGAAAGTTTCCCAAGATAAAATTTCAAGAATTATGTTGTCAAGCTCATTATTTATAAAAAAAAAAGAAATAAAAAGAAGAGAATAGAAAATTATCAATAAATGGGGAAGCTAGAGTGAGAACGATAATGTTGGGTAAGTATGAACTAGTGAAAAGAAAAGCGAAGAAAGTATGGAAAATAAATGAAATGTTATTTAGTACTCAAGGAGGGTGTAGTCACTATAATGCTAAATTCCTACCCTAATTATCCTGAAACCTACATTACAAGCTTTACAAAGTCCTTGTGGGACCTCCGGCCATTAACTTTTGAGTTAAGGCATAGCATAAAAGGCAAGCCTATGGTTTAATACTTTGTGGCATTTGAATTTCTTTATTGAGTGTGAGTGTTTTGTTTTAGTCCCTCACATTAGTGTTGTACATAAAGTGTGTTTACGACTTTCGTTGTTGTGAGGGCATGTGCATTAGGAACGTGATGATGTTGATATATTTCGAAAGTAAGACAATTGAGCATATTTTATGAACTAGTGTCTTTGAACCACTTCTTGAAATTCTTTGTTGTCACTTAGTCTTTTTATATGTTCCATTGCATTCTTTTTGGTAGTGTGCATGAAATAGGGAAGGTGTTTCTCACATATTGGTTGACTTATCGCTAGTACCGATTAGAGCCATGAACCTTGTGTTTGTGATGGAGAATATGTGCTTGGAGTCTTGAGTTCTAACTGATCTTGAAGTGATAATGTCCTCTTGGTGTAATTGATTTTGTTTACTTGAGGACAAGAAAACTTTTAAGTTGGGGGTATTTGATAAGTGGTGAAATTACAACTTTTTGAGATCTTTTTGTGCTATATAATTCACTGCTTTATTATGATAAGATGCCTTTTATGTTGTTCACTGGTGTTAATTTAGGTAAAATGTGAATACAAGACGAAGAAGTAAAAAAGGGATATAATGGAAGAAAAACAACTTATCAGAATTTGCAACCTCAGTACCCTTCATGATCCGGAGCATTAGCTCATGATCGCGAGGGTCAGCATAGTC
>JBDJHY010961446.1:0-14551 GCA_039654485.1 Withania somnifera
TTAGGCTCCAAAACAGGCAATTTGAGATATTTCTGAACCGAGCCGCTAGAGAACCAAACTATCGGTCCCAACAAGTCATAATAATTTGGGACAACTACTGGAAAGCTCTAGAAATAAAAACGTCGTGCATTTCTCATAAATAAATGTGAGGGTCATTCCAGGTTTTCGGGACATTTATTTGGTGGTTATTTCTGTTTCTCTATTTTAAAACCTTAACTTTTGATATCGTTGACTCGATCATTATTCCTTGAAAACAAACTCAAATTCTAAATCCAACTGTGCTATTAGCTCCATAAGGTAGTATTTGTTATATGGAGTGTTGGTTTTGTTCCCGGGTGTATAGATCTCATTTTAACTAGTCGGTTGGAACTTTTGATTATCCACAAAAGGTTGGTTTTGTCATATCTCAGCAAAACAACCTCCCAAACTAAATTCCTCATTTCCATTGAGACTAGAGTATTTTTTACACTCAAAACACATATATTTATTTCATAGATGGGGTTCTAAATGAGTTCTTAAAGTCTGTTTGAATTTTGGCCTGTTTGTTATCACAAACGTATAGGCCTCCGTACCGACCATTCTGAAAAATTTTCAAATGGGTTATTTAGGAGCTTTTGGGTCTTTATAACTTGTCCTAAAACCTTATATTGGTTTTTAAAGGTGTTTTCTACCATTTTTTAAGTTTGAAAACCCTCTCTAAACATCTTCTAATTGATTTTGATCTTTGGGATAAGTCTTCTTCTTCAAATTTCTTAATTTCCATGGAAATTTCACTAATTTCATTACTTATTGATTTTTCCTTAAATTCTTGAAGTGGGATTTAGCGTTTGATCTTGGAAATTATTGGAGGGGGGGTTTCTTCATCTTTCAAGAAATTTTTGGTAAGTGCCATTTTATTTCATGAAAATCCTTCATTAAATTCACAAATTTTTCCCAAAATTTTTCCTCTCTTTTTGGGTGTTTGATCTTCCATTTTTTCTTCTTTTAAGCTCAAACTCTTGGGTTTTACTTGGAGACCAAGTTTTTAAGATTTTCTCTCTTTGGTATTTTACTTGGAGATCAAGTTTGAAAATTTCTCTTTTTTGATTTTTACTTGGAGACCAAGTTTTGGAGATTCAAGTCTTAGGTAACAGCGAAACCTTATTTCTATACTAAATTCTTGATATTAGATTTATTTCTTCCATATTTTATCAATTACTTATTCATTTTAAAGGGTTTTAACTTGGAAATTATTTCTGATCATCTTTTCTTCAATTGTTGGTAAGATTTCATTCTAACTTTATTTGAATTCATCCCTAAATTTCAAATTTTATTCAACCTTGTTTTTCACTTTATTAATTGATCTATCTTGTTCTTAGTTTTTCTAGAGTAGAAACTTTAGGTATGAGTTCTCTATGATGTGGGGAATATTCTAGTACTTTTTGTTCAGAATTTTGGGTGTGTGGGACTGTAAGCCCGTATTGACTCATATTTTATTTTTATATATTATGGGTATCATTTGATTTGTATTATTTTCTAGACTATTTTTTATAGTTTCATGATTATTTGATCTCACCCGTGCATTTTAGGAGTTTTAGAGCAGTCCTAACATCTTTTACTCAGTATTTGCGAATGCATCTTAGGAGGACAGGTAGGATGTGGCTTACGATCTTGGACTTAACTTATATAGGAAGTAATAGTACTATTTAGCATCCTTGGGTTGGAAATTTTAGGTCGGTATCCTTGACCATGTCCACTTCTTCAGTCCGGTTATTATTTATGTATTGGTGTTGTATTTGATTATAAAATACCTTGTGGCCCTGAGTGGTCTACATTGACTTTGGAATATAAATGGTGGGATTATTGGGAATGTATATGAGTCCCAAAAATTAATTTGTCTATGTATGCTTTTTGTGGTGAATTCAATCTTATGCAGGGTCGACAGGATATTATGTGATCCTTCTTTGTGATTGTGCTCATATTATTCGTGTAAATTATTGTGTTATAGGGATTTTATGCATTGATTTCCGCTATTTATTGCCAAGAGCCCAGTATTGATGTTTTAGGAACCTTGCTTGGCCTGGTTGAGCCAGTTTTATGATTTTGCTTATCCTTGAGGGCCCATTTTCATATATTGATGGCTTACATTACCTCAATATTTTTTGTAATGAAAATTGAGCACTAATATTTTGATATGATCATAGAGTTTTGATATTACCAGATGATCTTCATATGAAATTGGTTTTAATAGGATTTGATACTAAAATAAATTATTTTATGATTTTCTTAAATTATCTAAAGACTTGATTGTCGATTGGGCTCCCGGTACTACTGTTTTCTACTATTTTAGTCTAGGCCTAAACTTGGCACCGGGTACATGACATTGCTGGAACTTGTCACTTCAACCCAATTTCGGATGTTGACTACCAGTCATTACCTTATTTTAGTCCCGGTGATGCCCATGCATGGATATTGAGTTCTAGACTCAGTGACACCCAAGCACATGATTGAGACCTGACATAGTTGAGCCCTTTTTTCCATACAATAAGATCTCTTATTACAATAGTTGTTAGTATACAGGGTGCTTCCCCACCATGGACCCTATCATCTTGAGCCAAGTACATAGGCAACAGGGGAAGGGGTATATAGTGGAGTATTAGATATAGGGGAACAGTTCCTTTCATAAGTTCTGTCTTGTTATGCCTATGGTCTTTTTGGTAGAAGAGCGTACATATTTACTTTAGCATGCTTCATGTATGTGTTAGTTTCCATACTTTTTTTCTTGTTTGATACCTTCTGGTATAATAGGATTTCAACGGGTAAGCGTGACTACTTTTGATTTATATATTATTTATCTTCTATCCTTTATAATATGGTTATGACTTGGTGGTTATTAGAAATTCCTTGGCTAGTAGATGTTGTATATGTGGGTTTTTATTTGATTATGCCTTCTTCCTTCATCCTTTATTGAGGTTACTGGAACACCTCCCTTATTCATTCTACTTATTTGATTATCCGTTGCAAGGACTCAGGTATGTTTTGACCACTTTAGCTGAGTTCTTCTATTACTGTTGTTAGCTAGCTCCATTAATTGTTCCTTGTTTATTTCACTAGCATTACTTACCTATACTAGTAATCTTTGATTTTTGTGACTCCTTTCTTCATTATATCTTTTTACTACTTTTATTTCTTATACGAGCTCTTTTGTTCTAGCCTACTAGGTACCTATTTTTTTGTACTCATACTAAACTTCTATTTATTTTTGGTGCATACGCAAGTACGAGTGTTCTCCACTGATTCCTGATAGTGTTGATTACCCTAATCTGAGGTAGATGATGGATTCTAGCATCCAGATCTTACCTTTAACTCTTTCTATATTTCATTTCTATCATTTGTATTATTTTAGACAGATATTATATTTTCACTTCGGACTCTGTATTTATTTTCTTAGAGGCTTATGTACTAGTTTGCTAGGTTTTGGGGATTTATTTTATTGTATTAGAATTCCGTGTGTTCTATCCTTATTTATACTATCATCTTCCGCATTTCTATTACTTTTGCTTTTCGTAATTAGTGGGTGATTCTTCTACGATTGAATGCAAGTTCCTTCAGTATCCTAGAAACTGGGTCATGATAGTATCGGCCCAAGGAGGCCTTGGATTCGCATTCTAATGGTTCCATTGAGTCCAAAATGTCAAATTCATTAGGGTAGAATTTATGGTTTGTTTTCATGGGATTCTAAATAAATCCCGAGGGTCCTATCGGAGACTTGTTTTCATGAGTTTTTACTGTCATTCCAGTTTTTTTATGTAGACCCAAACCTTCATTGTGATTGCATAAAGTTGTTTCGTGATTAGATAGGTCAATTCATCTATGGGTCGCGATCGCATGACCTAATGTTTGCAATCGCTTAGGGTAAAATAACGGCCCAGTCATTTTTTCCTCATGATCACGTAGAGTTAGATAAAATAGTGACATATGAATAAAATACCAAAATCACGAGCTCATCCTTATTTTTCCTCTATTTTTTACTTTGGGATCTCACTTGGGGTAGTTTTAAGGATAGTTATTGAGGTGAATCACTCGGTTAAGTTTCTAAAATGCTAAGTCTTCATTTACCCACTAATACTTCCTAGATGTAAAATATAATTTTGTGATTTCAAGGTATAAAATTTGGGATCTTGTGAAAACCCTGGGTATTGGATAAATGAGTTTTGGGTCAATTACTACTTTGATTTTGATGGATTTTCATGTTTATGATCCTTGTAACATGAGAAACTTGATTTTTCAACAAAAAATTCTGAAAATCCCATGACTCTCAAATTCAGCTTTTAAGGATCAATTTTAGACACGATTTCAAAATTATCGATATGGGTATCAAACTACATATTTTATTATGTGTAGCTCATAATTAATCAGATATTGTGGAACCGAAGACTCAACACGAAGGAAAGGCTCCGATTTGATTGAGTTTCTTCATTTAAGGCAAGTGGAGGCTTGACCCTTTTTCAAAGCTATGTAGAATCTTTGTTGTGTAATTTTTCTTATAACTGGGGTGTAATGGGGATGACTTCAGGGCGTCTTTATTATGTTGTAACTAATTTTTTTTCTAGACACTAGAGTCAAATATACGGGGTTAAAACCAAGGAATGAAAATTAGTAAATAATTGGTTGCTTATATTTCTAGTTAAGTAAGGATAATGGGGTCTTATAATGAAATGAGATATTATCTTATATCCTATTTGCTCCTTACTTGAGTTTTTCCATGAGAGGCCTGGGTTGACTCATTGTGACATTGTGTTTGATTAATTGGTCGTGTGGGGAGTTTGTTGATTCACTTACCTTGAGTTGTTTTTATTTTGAGTTGCATGCTTTGAATACCTTATTTGAACTTACCTAATTTCCTCTTTGTTATGGAGCCCTTGAGTGGCCTTGTTATAAGCATAATAATCATGCCCTTGTTATGATATGTATATGATGTGCCCATTCTTTACTTGTATTTGGATATTGATTCGAAGGCGTATTTTTGAAATGTATGAGATGTATATAACCAAGAGAAAGGTAATGGTAAGTAATGTGGAAGACCATGGTTGATGAATGATTCCAGTATGGAAAAGGTAATGACATTGATATGGAAGACCATGACTAATGAATGATCCAATATGGTAAAGGTAATGATATTAATATTAAAGACCATAGATGATGTATGACTTCGATATGGAATGGATAACGATGATTGATTTGACATTCCATGGTTGATGTGTGATTCTAGCGCGGTAAAGATAAAGATATGAGATATGTATATATGTAAAGTGCTAGGTCTGATGTACGATTTCAGCATGGTATAAGTATTCATTTTGATGAGAATTTACATCATATAGTATTACATTACATGATGATACTGTGATTTGCCTCCATATTTTGTGAACATGTCTTGGTAGGTTGCCTTGTATTCATTGACGCATCATTGATCTATTTCACTTATTGGTTATTTGAATTGATATTGTGAGTTTGAATAGGATAAGGTGATACTGATATTTGAGATTTCATATTGATGTTGTTAGATTGCTATCTTGGCTTATTCTTATTAGTTTCTATTCCACAAGCTTATTTCTCAGTTACCTCAAATGTACCCTTACCACAAAGGGCGAGCTTATGAAATGAATACTAATGAGGTTCTATGGACTCCATCTATGATGCCATAGCACAATGAGTGCAGTTATTCCCATGAGTTATGAAATGGAATCGATAGGGAGGCCCCCTCTGAATGGTCTAAGGATTGGGTTATACACTTGATACGAGTTAAGAATCGTTACTTGAGTGAAAAGTATTCTTGTTTAAGTGGATTCATTACCGGTTTCGTGTAAATTGTATTACTCTTATTAGCTCTATGCCCTATATATGTTATTTACTTTTATTAATAAATTGCTAGTGTTGTGATGACCGGAGTAGTTGGTGAATTTTACATTTTTTTCTAGAGTTATGCTAGGAATACTTGTTGAGTACCCATATTTTATTTGGTACTTAGTCCCTTTCTTTTCTACATTTTATAAGGTGGAGTCCAGTGCTATTTAATCATTCCATCTCCTTGATCAGTTCATGGCTTTAGTTATATAAGAGTTAAGGTAATTGTTGTCATCCAAAAGATGCCCAAACTCTTCTTATCTATGTATTAGATCGTATTTGAGGACCCTGGATATTTAAGATTGTGTATTTCATTTTTTGTTATGTATTCCTTGTACTAGAGGCTTGTACACTGTGACACCAATTTCTAGGTGGTTGTTTAGTTGGATTTTTATATTTTACCTTCTTTTTTTCTCGCTAATTCATTGGTTTTTACATTTACCCGTATATATTTATATAGGCTTACCTGTCTAGGTGGGTTAAGGCAGGCGCTATCATGACTTGGGGTTTTGGTTCGTGACAACTTGGTATCAAAGCTCTAGGTTCATAGGTTTATCATGTATACACGCCAAGGTTTAGTAGAGCCTAGGGGGTTGTTTTGGAGACGTTTTTTACCTATCTTCGAGTGGATACATAATTTTTAGGAAGTTATTCCCTTTATTCTTTTATCCTTATATCATTTTATGTCTGTTCACATTTTGAGATAAGGTTTCTTTTGATGGAAGATGTCTAGGACTAGAGCGATGTTCAGAGGAGAGACTGACCCTTCTCCCATTAAGGGTGCACCAGTTAGGGGTAGGGGTCAGAATCAGACTCGGGTTAAGGCCACAGAGCTGCACCGGTATAAAGACAGGATAGGAAAGCCTCCATGGACCCATAAGTTCATAAGATTGGCGGACCAGTACCTCCAGATACTATTGCCACTCTATTTATTTAGAAGACTTTACTCAGAGTATTGGGAGTATTAAAGAATATGGATCATGGTGGGATCGAAGCTGGTATATCCTGAGGTTCCAGGATGGTATATGGGCATAGACCCCAGAGTAGCAGGTCCCTATAGTTCAAGCTCAAGTGGGGAAGCCACCTATGGTTCATGGAAATGAGGGTTCGCAGATGTCAGGCACTGGATCACTAGTTTTTCTTGAATGAGCCATGTCATAAGATGAGCAACTTCATTGTGAGAAATTTAGAAAGATTGATCCTATGAAAATTCAAGGTGGCAGGGTAGATAAGGCTGTGTATTTTTCGGCTACCTGCCGAGAGTTACTAGAGAGTGTGAGATTGTTAGGCTCGCATGGGGTTTTATATACATCTCTTCAGTTTTGTTGGCCATCCGACTATGGTGGACTTCTGAAATATCAAATAGGACAAATAGGTCACCTCTATTACTTGGGATAAGTTTGTCAAGCATTCTATGAATGATATATTCCTTAGAGTGTGATAGAGCAGAACTGACACAAATTTAAGGCTTTGTCTCAGGGTGACATGATATTATAAGAGTATGAAACCTATTTTGGTGCTTTATCTAGGTTTTTTAGGTCACCCACCCAAGAGGATTCATTATTTTTTCGTGGTTTGGCAAATACTATTCTTATGGAAGTGTTCAGATTGGCCTTTCAGGGTACGTCTTTCGCATATGTAGTTGGTGCACCCAAGGATGAAGAGTTGATTGAGCGAGAAGATTTTGGGTACATAATGGGAAATATACCCCATCCTTCTAGTTAGTTCTTAGGTTCTACATCTAGTGGTAGGAGTTCATTTAGGACAGATGGATCCTCTCTTCATTGGAGATCGGTTCAGGCTGTGATATAGGCTTCTACGAGTGAGCATACCAGTCAGGGATCCTTTAGCTAAAGATAGATTTCTCATGGTCCTCAACAGGTGCAAACTTGTTTTTATGGTTATTTAGGTTCATCTGGTTAGAGGAAACAACCTATATCACCAAGGTCTTAGTATATTTATGGAGACCCAGGTCATTTGCAGAAGACATGCCCATCAAAGAGGTTGGTTGGATCCCACCTAGTTCTCAGTTTCCAACTAGAGCACCAGCACCTCTAATGAGGGGTTGAGGTAGAACATAGCCTGGTAAAGGTGGAGGGACTCTTGGTAGAGGTAATGGTAGGGCTACAGTTTTGACAGGTGTTGGTAGAGGAGATGTTTCTTTTGGTAGTTGTAGGGGTCATTATTATACATTCCTAGGTAGACTAGAGGTCCAGGCCTCAGATACAGTAATCACAGGTATTGTTCCAGTATTCCACTAGCTTTCTTTGATATTATTTAATCAGAGTTCTACTTATTCATATTTTTGGATTTGATATGATGATAGGTTCTTTATCTGCTCATGTATGTATTTCTATAACTGTAGGAGTCTTTAGTGGTGGATTGGTTGTACCAATTATGTGTGGTCTCTATAGTATGGTACGATACTTGGTAGACTTGATTGTTCTTGACATGGTGGATTTTGATGTTATTTTGGGTATGGATTGGCTTTTTCCTCACCATGCGGTCTTGGATTGTTATTCCAAGACAGTTACTTTAGACATACGTAGTATACCAAAGATTGAGTGGAAGGGTTCTAAGGTTTCTTACCCTAGTAGAGTGGTTTTCTCCCTTTGTTCCTAAAGGATGGCTTATAAAGGTTGTCTTCCCTATTTGGCCCTTATTTTAGATACCAGTGTTGATACTCTGTTGGATTCTATACTGGTGGTGTGTGAGCTTCCTGATTTCTTCTTTACTGATATTCCAAGTGTTCTCCCTGGTAGGGATATCATTTTTTCAATTGATTTAAAGTCAAGCACTAAGCCTATTTCTATTCCTCTGTATTATATGCCTCCAGCTAAGTTAAAGGAATTGAAGGAGTGGCTTTAGGATTTTCTTGATAAGGGGTTTATTAGACTGAGTGTATCTCCATAGGATTCTCTTATTTTTTCCGTGAAGAAGAAAGATGGGTCAATGAGGATGTGCATCGACTATAAGCAGCTGAATAGGGTTAGTATCAAGAATAAGTACCCCTCCTAATGATTAATGGATAATCTGATCTTCTGTAGGGTGCCTCTGTGTTTAGTAATATTGATCTGACACGGGTCTACCATTAGTTGAGTATAAGGGCTATGGATGTCCCCAATAGCTGTCAAGACCAGCTATGGTCACTACGAGTTCTTGATGATGTATTTTTGTTGAATAATACCCCTACAACATTCATGGAGTTGATGAATGAGATATTTAGACCTTATTTGGATTCATCAATTATTTTCTTCATTGATTATATCTTGGTCTATTCGAGGAGTGAGGAGGACCATGTTCAGCACTTGAGGATTGTACTCTGGCTTTTCAGGAAGGAGCTGTTGTATGCTAAGTTTTCCAAGTGCGAGTTTTTTCTTAGTTCATTAAGATTCTAGGTACACATGGTGTCCAAGGAGGGTATCATGGTAGATCCAAACAAGATTGAGGTAGTGTGTGGTTGGACTAGGCCTACTTCACCTACTAATTCACAGTTTTGTTGGCTCGGCAGGGTATTATCACAGATTTGTTTAGGGGTTTTCTTCTATTGTAGCCCTATTGACTTACTTGACCCAAAATAATGTTGTATTCAGTATTTGGATGAGTGCAAGGAGAGTTTTCAATGGCTTAAGGCCTTATTGACTTCATCCCCAATATTGTGTTTGCCAGTGAAAGGTGAGCCTTTCACCGTTTATCTTTATTCTTCTCGAGTTGGTTTGGGTGGAGTGTTGATGCAAAAGGGTAAGGTTATTTCTTATGCTTCTAGACAGTTGAAGATCCATGAAAATAACTATCTTACGCATGATCTTGAGTTGGCCTTCATGATATTTGTGGTGAAGTTATGGTATTTCTATTTATATGTAGTTCATTGTGAGGTGTTCACCGAACATAGGAGTCTTTAGTATATCTTTAGGTAGAGGGATCTAAACTTGAGGCAGTGACAGTGGATTAAGTTACTAAAGGATTATGATATAACTATCCTCTACCACCTGGGTAAAGCTAATATGGTAATTGATGCATTGAGTAGGAAATCAGCAAGTATGGGTAGCCTTGCATTGATTTGGGCAGAGGGGAAACCTTCATCTAGGGAGGCTTTAGAGATTGAAAAATCATTTGGTTCATTTTTAAATAGTAGTTTCCTTGCCTTCATTGAGTCTCGTCCTTCATTATGGAGAAGATTAAGGAAAAAAGCAATGTGAGGATGAAAAGTTGTGTATTATCAGGGATAGGGTATTGACTTGAGAGGCAAGAGAGGCATTTCTTGACCCAGAGGATAGTTCGCGGATTGGTAACGGATATGTGTGCCTAAGGTAGGTGATTTGACTAGCTTGATTATGGGGGATGTACATAATTTGAGGTATTCCATTCATCTTGGGGAAGCCAATATGTACCATGATTTGAGCTAACATTACTGGTGGTGTGGCACAAAGAGAGAGATATCTAAGTATCTGACTAGATTCTTAAACTATCAAGGAGTTAAGTTTGAGTATTCCAGGTCAGGCGGAGTGTCTCAGAGGATGTATATTCCTTAGTGGGAGTGGGAGCGAATTACCTTGGATTTTGTTATGGGATTGCCTAGGACCATGGGTGGATTTGATTTTATTTGGGTTATTGTGGATCGATTGACTAAATCTTCTCATTTCATTCTAGTCAAGATTGATTATATGGCTGAGAATCTAGGGGACACTTACCTCAGTCAGGTTGTTCAATTGCATGGTATCCCTATTTCCATCATCTTCAACTATGGATCATTGTTCACTTCACATTTTTTGAGAGGATTGCAATATGTCTTGGGCACTCAACTCTATATAAGTACAGTTTTTCACCCTCAAATTAATGGCTAGTCTAAGCGTACCATTCAGGTTTTGAAGGATATACTTCATTACATGATTGATTTTAGGATCATTGGAATAAGCATTTATCCCTAGATGAGTTTGCTTATAACAACAATTATCACTCCAGTATCCATATGGTGCCTTTTAAGGCACTATATGGTTAGAGGTGTATATCTCCAATAGGTTGGATTGATGTATTTGAGGTGAGATCCCTTAATAAAATTCTACTTCATGATGCTATGGAGTAGGTTTGAGTTATTTAGAGACAATTGTTAATAGCCCATAGTACATATAAGAGTAACGCTGATAGATGGGTTCGACCCTTAGAGTTTATGAAGGGTGATCCTGTTATGATAAAGATGTCACCCACGAAAGATATGATGAGATTTACTTAGAAAGGCAAGCTTAGTCGTAGGTTTATTGGCCCTTTTGAGATTCTGAGTCATGTTGGAGAGCTCACTTATGTGTTAGCTTTGCCACCTCATTTGTCAGCAGTGCATCCTACTTTTTATATTTCTATGCTTTGAAAATACATTCCAGATGATTCTCATGTTATTCATTATGAGTCTGGGATATTGGATCTGAAGTTGACCTATGTGTAGTAGCCTATAACTATTTTAGACATGTAGGTAAGAAAGTTGAGCACTAAGAAAATTTCTTCAGTAAAAGTTCAGTGGAAGCATCTCTTTGTTTTAAAGGCTACATAGTAAATTGAGTTTGGTATACGTGGCAAATACCCCTAGATTTTGGAGAGTTCAGGTACTTTTTATCTCACTAAATTTGAGGACAAACATCGTTTTTAGTGGTGGGTAATGTCTTGACCCTAAAGGTCATTTTTGTCATTTTCCATAAAATTACAATTTTCCTTTCTCGAGGCTTTTCTCGATTCATAACTATTAAGTTTATGGGGTCAGTTTTGTTATCAGAACTAAAAGTTGTGAACTTTGAGAGTCTTTTAGTTATTGAAAGCTTTTGTACTGAAATAAGTGTTTTTAGACCTAATTTGGAGTTCCAAGTCTCAAAATTGAATTTGATTAGTTCCAATAGCACGGTAATTTGAAATTAGTCTAGAAGGACCTGTGTTTCCAGTTATAGACCTTTTGTGTTGATTTTAGCTCATTTGATAAGATAAAGTTGAGTTTTAAGGCAAAAATTTAACTTTGGTCAACATGTGATCATCGAACACTCATATTCAAATTTTATTGATTCTCTTGGATTCAGAAGGTCATTTTTTTCCTAGGAGAAGGTTCAAAATATTTTTCAGAAGTTTCAAGGGAAAAATCATCATTTTTAGTAACCTTGGCAAGTATCAAGACATGGAGGCCTCGGATTCACATTCTTATGGTTCCACTGAGCCCAGAACATCAAATTTAGTAGGATAGAATATATAATTTGTTTACACGAGATTCCTAACAAATCTTGAGGGTCCTATCAGAGACTAGTTTTCATGAGTTTCGGCTGTCATTCTAGTTTTCTGATGCAGAACCAAACCTTCATCACTAACGCATGAGGTGTGTCGCGATTCAAAAGGTCTTGGTGTCTATGCATTGCTATTGCGTGTAGAGATCTCTAATTTTCAGCAACTGAATATGAAGTGGCACCGTGATCGCATTGGTAATTTAGCTAAGGATCCCGATCGCGTGACTTAATGCGCAATTGTGTAGATTTAGCTAAAATAGTGACCTGGGAATAAAATCACGAGCTAATCCTTATTTTCCCATAATTTTTGACTTTGAGTGCTCACTTACGGTAGTTAATGTCACAACCCGATTTGTCAGGTCATGAGGGCACATACATCCCATCGTAGTAGAACCACCCAACATGTATGGAAAACAAAAATAATAGCTATTATAGAGGACCTTGTTGAAACCTATATCTAACTCATATGCAAACACAAAGACCGAACCAACCCAAAAATAAAGATAGGATATCATAACAAAAGAGTAATCCAACACTAAGTGAGCCGATACTAACAACCCCCCAAACAAGGATCAAACAATCAAACCTCATAGCCATAACAAAATTACTAAACTTAATACCAATCTCCAGAGTGAAACACCCCTCTAAAGCATACAAACAAGATACGTCGCAACTAGGAACAACACCTTGATATGCCGTTAAAATCACACTAAATACTATGATAATACACAAACCTCAATTGGAGAAATAAGTCCAATCCACTCTAAAACACAATAAGTCTAAACCCCACATGTATCGGCCCAAATTCCTCGATCAATTCATTAACCCACAAATCAAAATCTCCCTCAAAGAGAGAGGTAAGGATAACATCCCTACAATTCAATAACACAGAAACTGGATAAGGAACGAAGTATCAAAGATAACATCACGAGTAAACACTAAACGAGCCCAACATATTTCATAGAACTAAACTCCTATCCCAAAGAGTATAAGAAACCAGATGATGCATGGCTAAAGAAACCCCTTTCATGCTTCTGGAAGAATACCAAACAAAATCAAGGCATGGATCCAACACAACAACCTAGGAACGTGTGAAGAGAGGGTAACTGACTATGCCTAAAATTTCAATGGTCAATCCATCTATCAAGAATATTACTGCCCAAAATCAATAATGGAACATCCCAAAGAAAAAAAATCTCAAAATCTACCCAACACGAACTACTAGGGTAGAAACAAATAGCAACATCAATAATAGATAAAGAAAATCTCATCATAGAGAAAAATAATAATGAGCTAAAATGGAGGAGCAGATAAGAAGAAAAGTCCATAAGGGCATACAATATCCAAGATCAACAGATAGAGGGAAAAATAAATGGATATAAAAGGGCACCAATTATCAAAGCCAACTAAATCCAAGGCTGGCCATAGATTTAGCATTGCACTAATAAAAGAAATTTCAATTGAAAACAATAAAAACATTAAAAATATTTAAAAAATGGTAGAATTAGTTGGGGACTTGAGAGACAGTAGTTTACCCTGCGGCGGATGTCAGCGATTTGAGTTTGCTTATCTCCAACTCGTGAACTTAGCCAATACAAAGCTTTATGATAGCACCCAATTTTTTTCGATTCGGCGGTTCGATCTATGATTTATCATTCATGGACATTGATAAAATAAATCCATTTAGCAACATGTTAGGATGTCATAGCCTTAAAAGTGAAAGGCGAGGTTCAAACGAGGAAAGGCTTACAGTGGATACCTAGGTAACTAGAGACGAGGAAGGGCATAGTAATTGACCAAATGCTTCGGGGATTTGAAAATAAGCATAGATCCTAAGATTTCCCGAATAGGAAAACCTTTCGAACTGCTGCTGAATCCATGGGCAGTCAAGAGACAACCTGGTGAATTGAAACATCTTTGGAGGTCATAAGCGTCTATACCATAAAATCAATTTTCGACGGAATGAAAAAGGCATATATGGTAGAATCATAAACATAGAATATGACCCTAATCGTCCATAAAATATTTTTCCTAATCTTTTATTTTGTCTTTTTTCTTTTTTGTTCTAACTATTTTAGAAATTTTAATTGGGGTAATGATGATGATGAAAATTGGAATCCTGTCAACCTCCTTCAGGTTGTTTCTTGCCCAACTCTCCTGCTTTTTCTTTTATTTTCAACCAATGGCTGCTTCAACGACTACAATAGCTATAACAAAAATTGAGAAAATATTTCCTTTTAATTGACGATTATCAAAAATATCATAAAATGATAAACACAACAAAACAACATATTCATCTAGTAAAACCACATATATACATACATATACACATACACACCCACACCCACACACACACACCACACACAAACAAACACACACACACACACACATACACACACACACACACACACACA
>JBDJHY010961556.1:0-14550 GCA_039654485.1 Withania somnifera
TAATCTCTGAATGATCTGAAAATTATGTCAATCAATCTTATATGTTAATACAAGCCTCAAGGTGTAATTTATACTCAATTTTATCTGGGCTGAAAATCGAGCCTAAAATGGGCTTGCAGGCCCCCTTGCAAATAAACTTCACCACAGGGTTTCCAATGTTGCCAGGAACCCGTGCTCCAAATTTGAGCACAATACAAACACGGGAAGGGCTTTAAATCATCCTGGACAGATTTGACCCAAAAGGGGTTAAAGGTTTAACCTTTACGATTATAACGTTGGAATTATGATGAACCAATAATCTTAGGAGTAATGTATATCCAATTCATGAAGAATTATATGAAAATAATCGAGTTACGGGATGATTTAATCAACTTCATACTTTAGGCTATTATTGGAGTAAATTAAGAAATAAGGAAGAAGAAGAAAAGAAAAATTACCCAAATTCGTATGGAAATCAATGAAGAACGTTGAGACAAACTTCGTTGGTCTTGGAATGGTGTTTGGAGAAGCATTTGTCACCCTAGGCTGAAGGAATTGTGTTTTGGAACAAATAAAATGAAATAGGGTAGATGCAGGAATTTAAGTTTCCAGTCGCGCTTCATCAAGATCGCGTGGCTTGACCGTGACCGCGCTAAAGGATTTGTTTTAAGCATCACGATCGTGTGGAGGGTTCCGCGATTGCGAAGAAGGAATTTCACTGGGATACACATGATCGCATGATAGGTATGCGATTACGTAGAGAAAGGAAAATGTGCATTGTGATCGCACCACTGGGACAACGATCGCACTGAAGGATCACTGCACCAATTGCAGATTTCCTTCTACAATATTTCAGATTCTTAACCAAGGGTTCGGGGATCAAACAGAGTCTAATTTTGACAAACAAAATATGCACACAATATGGAAACGACATTCCAAACTCAGTGGAATCAACAAAACTGACATCCGAGGTCATTTACGCAAAATGACCCCTCAAACTAATTGGAGCCAAAAGTGCATTTCTCCACCAACCCCTCGAAAATATAACAACTAGCATAAAAATTATACCAACACCTCACCTAGCCTAAAATTATCATTCCGGAGCTACTGGAAGTGTCAGAATTTCAATTCAACACTCCTACCATTGAATTACCACTTAAGCTCCTCTTTAGGCTACAAACCAAACTTAACTAAAATCCACAATTTTGCATAACTTGCAAATGAAACCTCCAGAACAGAAATTGAAGGTCATTCTTGACTTTGTATATGTATTCTGGAGCTAACGGAACTGTCAGAATTAAATTTTAAGATCGTCTTGAAGGAAAGTTGACTTTAGTCATGAGTACTTAGTTTTAGGCTCTAAAATAGGCAATTTGAGATATTTCTCAATCGAGCCCCTAGGGGACCGAACTACCTATCCCAGAAAGTCATAAATTACTTAGGACAGAAACTGAAACTCTATAGAATGTAAAACGTTGCTTATTTCTCATAAATAACCATGAGAGTCATTTCAACATCCACTACTAAAACGACTTTCATCCTCGAAAGTCAAGTAAAAGTAGGAAATAAATAGTAAGATAAAGTAGATGATGTCTCAAACAGTTATGGATACTGCTTCCGCATATCACTCTTGATCTCCCAAGTCGCTTCCTCGATCGCGTAGTGTGTCCACTGCACCTAACCAATAGAATCTCCCTGGACTTTAAATTTCTAACACCCTTAGACAAAATATTCACAGGCTATTCAACAAAGGACAAATTTTCATCCAGTTGTACTGAATCCTCTCGAATAACATGAGACTTATCAGAAATATACTATAAAACATCAAAACATGAAATACCGAATGAATGGTTGAAAGAATAGGAGATAAGGCCAACTTGTAGGCAACATTACAAACTCTCTCCAAGATCTCAAATGGCCCAATAAACATGGGACTAAGCTTACCCTCACCTACCGAATCTCATGACACCATGCATAGGAGATACCCGCATGAATACTATATCCCTAACTACAAACTCTAAGGAACGAAGCCTACGACCAGCGTAGCTCTTCTGTCTACTCTGTGCTACCCTTAATCTATCTTGAATAACTCGAACCTAATCAAGAGAATCATGCAACAAATATGATGACTGGAATCTAGCCTCAAAACCATCAAACCACCCAATAGGCAACCTACATCATATACCGTACGGTGTCTCAAAAATGTTATATCTCAATACTAGAGTGATAACTATTATTGTAAGTGGACTCTGCTAATGGTAGGTTCTGATCCCAAACACCATCAAAGTCTATTATACAATCCCTCAACATATGCTCCAACACCTGAAAAGTGCGCTCTGACTGACCGTCAGTCTGCGGATGAAATGTCGTGCTCAAACGAACCTTAGTACCCAAGTCCCTCTAAACAGATCCCAAAAGTTGCAAAGTGAATTAGGTTTTTCCATCCAAAATGATGGATCCAAGAACACCATGCAATCGAACCACCTCATAAATATAGATCTGAGCTAGATGCTCAATATTATAAGAGGAGTGCGTTGGAATGAAATATGCTTACTTAGTCAGTCTGTCAACAATGACACCAACAGTCTCATGCCCTCTGTTATTCCGCGGCAACCTAGAAATAGTGTCCATAGTCACCCATTCCCACTTCCAAGCCAGAATAGGAGTCTCTACATCAAACCACCTGGTCATCAATGACAATTCAAACACCTAGACACATACTTGATAATTTATTATCCCAATCCACCAAAACAACTGTCAAAAATCATGGTGTATTTTGGTTGCACTAGGATGAATAGAATACCTAGAGCTGTGAGCCTTACACAAGATCAACTGCACCAAGTCACCAACCTGAGTTACACGAATGTGACCATTATACCGAAGCACCCTATATGAATTAATAGAAGCCCTTCAGGCCTCTCCAGTAAATACCTAATTACAAATATCAACCAAATGCTTATCCTTGAACTACCACTATCTGATCTGATCTAACAAGGAAGATGTGGCATCAACACATGCTAACACTCGTCTGGGATCTGATAGATAAAGCCTAACAAACTTAATAGAAAACGACTGAACATCCACCACCAATGGCCTTTCTAAAATTGAAAATTCTTCTAAACTACCCATACTGACCATTTTCAAACTCAAGGCTTCTGCCATAATGTTTGCCTTGACCGGATTATAGAGAATGGAAGTGTCATAGTATTTCAATAGCTCAATCCACCTTTTCTATCTAGAATTTAACTCCTTTCTGTACATAATATGCAAAAGATTATGATGGCCAGTAAAGATCTCATATTGGACCCCGTACAAATAGTGCCTCCAAACCGTAAGCACAAACATTACAACTACAAACTCCAAGTAATGAGTGGGCTAGTTACGCTCATGGAACTTCATATGCCTCGAAGCATAAGTGATCATTTAAACCTGCTGCACCATAACACACGCTAAACCAACACCAGAAGTATCACAATACTCAGAGAATCCCTGACCCTCCAGTGGCAAGGTTAATACTGATGTTGAAGTCAACAAGTACTTGTGCTTCTAGAAGCTTAACTCATAGTCATCAAACCTCTTGAAGGAAACATCTTTCTTAGTCAATTTGGTTAAGGTCACCACAATCAAGGAGAAACCCTCAATAAAATGCAGATAATATCCATCCAAATAAATAAAAATCTGAATCTCCAAAATGTATATAGGCCTCGACAAATCTTGTACTGCCTGAATCCATGCTGGATAAACTTTAATCCCAACCTTGGACATTACATGTCCCAAAAACGCAATGGATTCCAACCAACACTCACACTTTGAGAACTTGGCATAAAGTTTTTGTTCTCTCAGTTTCTGGAGAATCAAACTCAATTGCTACTTATGGCCAAATTTACTCCGTAAATACACAAAGATGTAATTAATAAAAACAATCACAAACGAGTCCAAGTATGGCACAAGCACCATATACATCAAGTCCATGAAAGCTACTGGAGCATTAGTCAGACCAAAGGACATAACCAAAAATTCATTATGACCATAAAGAGCTTTGAATGTTGTCTTACGTACATCCTCTATCCGAATCCGTAACTAATTATAACCGGATCTCAAGTCAATCTTAGAGAACCCTACAGATCCTTGAAGCTGATCAAATAAGTCATTAATTCTTGGGATAGGGTATTTGTTCATTATTGTAACTTTATTTAACTGTTGATAATCAATAAACATTTTCATGGTACCATCCTTCTTCACAAATAGAACTAGCGCACCCTAAGGTGACACGTTGGAATGAACAAAATCCTTGTCAAGTAAATCTTGGAGTTTAAGCTTCAACTATCTCAAATTTGAAGAATCCATATGATAAAGAGCAATATAAATAGGCTTAGTTTCCAGCTCTATGTCAAAAGCAAAGTAAATACCCCGCTCTGGTGGTAGGCCTGGTAGGTCGGTTGAAAAAACATCAAGGAAATCAAAAACAACAAGAATAGACTTAGGTGTAGTTATGTTGTCTTGGATATCACAAACATATGCTAAATATACCAAACACCCTCCCCCTACTAACCTCCTTTCCTGAAGAAAAGAAATAAACCCTATTGGTGCACTGCTAATTAAACCCTGCCACATAGCCGGAGATGAACCAGGTACTGCTAAGGTGATGATCTTGTCATAATAATCCAAAATCGCATGGTAAGGGGACAACAATCCATGTCCAAAATAACATCAAAGTCAATCATGTCTAAAATCATTAAGTCAGCCCAAATGTCTAGTCCACTAAAAGAAATCACACACGATTGGATCACCTGCTCCACTATAAAAGAATCCCCTACAGGGGTAGAAACACGCACAGATAAAGCTAACATAACACTTGTCAACCCCAAGCTTAGTGAAAAATAGGATGACACATACGAACAAGTAGACCCAGCGTAAAATAAGGTTGACGCAGGTATAAAACATAGAGAAATCAAATCTTTAATAACAACATCCGACGCTGCAGTCTTAGGTCTAGTAGGAACAATATATAACTGGCGATTACCACCATGATGAACACTACCCCGACCACTTCCATATCATGCTGGCCATTTCTATGATAACCACTTTGTGCCCTACCTCTAGTCGGTGCAGGCACTAATCCCTAAGGTTGTGCAGACTGAGGAGCAAGCTGAATAATCTCCTATAAGGACAAGCTCTGGCATAATAGCCCACAAGGCCACACTCAAAACACGGCCCAGGTGGTCCACTTTGTCGGGAACCTCTACAGGAACCCATTTTAATACCATGCTGCAACGATCCAGATCCTCATTAATATTGCACTGGAAAAGGAGATGAAAAGTGCAATGATGCAAGTAGAGGCCTTCTGGACTGGCCCTGTGCATAGTGAAACTAACCACGACCCCCAAAATGAGACCCACTTTAACCTTCCTAATGTATTTCCTCTCTCATTCACTGATGCAAGTCATTTTAGAGGGCTTTCATAGAATTAGCATGATCAACCACCCCCTAAAATGGAAGATCATCAGATACTAGCAATACTACAACTTCGTAGAGTCTATCTCTCAAATAATATGCAAATTTATGAACTCTCTCCACCTTTGTGGCATGAATTCCACACCATAAACTAACAACTGAATTAATGTGTGATCCAAGTGATACTGTCTTGGGTGTAGTACTACAATAGAGGAAGGATAAGATCATTCATTCCATATATTATACTACCAAATCTCTAGACATCGCTCAGGTTAATTATACTATCACTGAGAAGGAGATGCTAGCATCAGTTTATGGATTCGATAAATTTAGGGCCTACCTAGTAGGAATTAAAGTTATAGTATATACCGGTCATGTGGCGATTCAGTATTTGTTCAATAATAAGTATGCAAAATCGCGGTTGATTGGGTACATCCTTTTGCTTCAAGATTTTTTTCTCAAGATTTGCGATAACAATAGTTGTGAAAATCAGGTGGCAGATCACGTATCCCGATTGGAGAATCATAAGCACATTGAGGAACAAAGGAAAATTAGAGAAGAATTCCGGGATGAACAATTGATGAACTTTTCAATACAACATGTTCCATGGTATGCAAACATAGTAAACGTGTTGGTAAGTGGAGTTTTTCCACCCAGAGCCACAAATGAACAAAAGAAGCAACTGAATCATAATTATAAATTCTATTTCTGGGATGAACCATTCTTGTATAAGGAAGGCTCAAATTAGATTATTAGGAGGTGTGTCCCGGAGTATGAGATACACTATAATTCTTACCAAATGCCATGCTTCGCCTTATAGGGGAATCATAGAGGGGAACGCATCGCACACAAAATCATTAAGTCAAGTTTCTTCTTGTAGTTATTGTTTAATGATGCTAATGTATTTGTAAAGAAGTGCAAACAATATAAATGGACAAGGTCTATCTCCAAATGTCACAATATGTCATTGAATAATATCTTTGAGATTGAGATCTTTGATATTTGGGGTATTGTTTTATGGGGCTATTTCCTCCTTCTCATGGGAACAAGTACATTCTCATAAAGGTCGACTACGTATCAAAATGGGTGGAAGCAACCGGACTACCCATGAATGACATGATAGTGGTAATCAAGTTCATGAAGAAACAAATTTTCATAAAATTTTGTACTCCACGGGTGATGATTAGTGATGGTGCATCGCATTTTAGGAATGCATGGTATTAAAGGTTTGTTGAATAAGTATGGGGTGACACATAAGGTAGCCACTTCCTATCACCCCTAAACTAGTGGACAAGTTGATGTATGGTATATAGAGATCAAAAGAATTCTCAAAAAAGACAGTCAACGCACATAGGAAGGATTGGGATGAGAAGCTAGATGCTTCCTTGTGGGCATACAGGACAGCATATAAAACGCCTATCGTTACTTCACCTTATTGGGTGGTCTTTGGAAAATCATGTCACCTACCTGTTGAATTTTAATATCATTCATATTGGCTATAAAGAGGTTAAACTTTGACTTCAAGGTAGCCACTGAAAAGAGGATGTCGCAGCTATATGATCTTGAGGAGTTCAGTCTCAACGGTTTTGAAAATACTAAATGTTACAAGGAGAAAACTAAAAAATGGCATGATAGGTAATTGGTCGAATGATCCTTTGAACCTGGATAACAAGTGCTTCTATTTAATTTACGATTGATGTTGTTTCCAAGAAAATTATGCTCCAAGTGGATGGGGTCGTTCAAAGATGAGAGCGTTACGAAGCATGGAGTTGTTGAGCATCAAGATTACAAGTCCGACCAAACTTTTTTGGTTAATGGTCAAGGGGTCAAGCACTATTGGCCCAATGTTAACCTTAGGATGACATTCATCAAAATGGTAGATGCGTAAGATTAAGTGGGTCATGCCACAACGTTAACTAAGGCGCTACGTAGGAGTCAATCTATGATTTTTTGTATGTAATTTTAGCTTTGTTTATGTCATTTAATCATTTTTTCTGATATTTGTTTATGTTTTAAGTTGGAATTTTTCTTAAAAAACCAGGTATGGATCGATCACGATGACTATCATGTGATGATGCATATCGTGATCATCCACTAGTATGCTAGAGTTCCACCACGATGGGCATCATGACGTAATGCTTATCATGGTAAGACTCTGGATACTTGGAGTCCCATCACAATGGGTATCCCAACGTGATGTGTAGCATGGTTAGACTCTAGATACTTAGAGTTCTATCATGATGGGTATCACGATGTGATGCTTATCATGATGAAACTCTGGTTAATTGGGAGTTTGATCAAGATGGGCATCATGACATGATGCTTATCATTATGAAACTCTAGAATATTGGGTTATCCATAACGATAGGCATCACTATATGATACATATTTTATGAGACACTAGTTGTCATAAGACTCCATCACGATGCGTATCACGTCATAATAGAGTGTTTTGGGGTAAGAAATTATTAAAACACAACTAATCTACCAAAACCAATTAGTTGTTCTTTAAATGCCCTCAACCTACATTCCTCACCCATTCTAAATGGACACACCATTTTGTTTTCTCTCCAAAAAACATTCTAATTCTTTCCCTCTTCTCCCTTCATCCACTTCCATTTCTTCTCAAGGGTCAAGAATATCAAGTAAGCTCTTATTCTCTCCTCTTTCATCACTCTTGGTGTTTTATTATAGAGCATAAGAATATCAAGTAATTTGACCATGGATGTTTATTTAATTTTCATAACAATGACCTGCTCTTGTTATGCTATGCATGTTGTTAAAAAGAAATTTTATTTATGTATTGTACAACATGGATTTGAGTTGATGGCATAGAAGGGTTGATTGTTGAATGACTTGATGATATTAGGGAGTCACCTTGAATGAATAAATTATTGGGGATGATGTTGAATGAACTATGAGTTGTCCATATCTAATATACAAATAGTTTGTATTAATTTAGTTTATTTTAGTTTTTAGTGCACTTTGTGACTTTGTAATACCGGTAGCATGCCTTGCACGTTATTATGATAAACTTTGTTTGAGTAATGAACATTGATACATGGAAATTGCATATTGCAAATTTGAAAGGGAAGTCTAAGTACCTTTCATTTATATGACAAGTGCAAACTCTATTTTTTTTAGGAAATTAGTTGTGCTGACATGTGTTATGGGTTAAGTGTGGGTGGTTTCCTCCATTCTTTCATTGTATGTCATACAATGTATGTGTAATTTCTGAACATACAAGTGTAAAACCTGCTAATAGGATAAATGAATTGAAGGTTGTGACAGGGTTCATGAGATGATGTGATAGTAGATGTCCACACTTAGTCTTTTAATATTTAAGGGAAGCCTGATTACCTTATATTTAAGTGACTGTCAACTGTGTATTGTCTTTGAACTTTAGTGTGGCGTGGCAATACCACAAATTAAAGTTGGCTTATGTGTTCCCTATGGCTTACTAGTACAGGTTTCTTTATTAACAGGACAATGCCTCTGAAATCTACCAAAGCTATTCCAAGAAAAGTTGCCATAGTTGGCTTAAGTTCCTCTCATTCAAGCTCTAAATGAGCGCGTAGTGTTGTTGCTGAGGAACTACCTTTTGTGGTACCTCCCAAGGTGAAACGTCATTTTTTGGTATTATTATAGTGGAAGATTTGAGAAAAACACAGTACCCAAAAAACACTATAGCCCAGTATCTTCCTATTGAGGATTGATAGGGCCAGTTTACCTACGGATCTGCCACTAATTTTCACCCAGGTTTGCCAGCTAGGATTGGATTTTTTAAGGACCAAGGCGAATATAATGCCACCTTTGTCCATGAATTCTATGCCAAGTGGACTCCAAAGGAGATAGACGAGTTAAAGGTGCAAAGGAGCACTTTTTGGGTAACGGTAGCCTTTGTCAACAATCTATAAAACACTAATGATGAGCCCTATATGACACTGCTATATGAATTATGGATGCACCCACCATCTCAGCAAATTCTCCACAGCCTTTGTCGTGTGAACTCACAGGTTCGATTGATTCGAGATGCTCAAGGTCACCACTCCACCCTTTCATTATCTTATTTCAATATGGAAGCCCGTTGTTGTTAGAATATTGTCAACCATTGCCTTATATATATTAATTAATACACCATTGTGATTCTAGAAGAGTATGCCTTGTCTATGCACTGATGATAGGCATAGATATTAATATCAGTGGGGTAATCTAATCTTCAATGAAGAAGGAAATATATAGTTGGCGGTAAAAGTACAGTTTTGAGAGCATGATCACATGATTTCTACATAGTCAAGAGGTTTATGATGATCTAGTAGATGTCATCCAGCCTTTACTAGCTAAAGTTGTGGATGTGATAAAAAGTAAGGTAGCAACTGAGTGTGGCGGGGGACAGAAATTTACACAGCAGGAGTGTAATGCCATGTATGAGATCTATTTTGGTTTCATATATGGAACCAAAATGTTGAGGCTATAGATCAGTCGTAGGCCTACAATAAAAGAAGAGATAAATGTCATGCACTTGTACTGCCCGTTGAATTATCATGCTTGCACAATGTGCAAGGTTTGGCCTACTTTTGTAGAGCCCATCGAGGGTGATGTCCCCACTAAAGATGAACATGCACAGGGGGATGCTGATGTTGTGGATGATATTGATAATGAGAAGGCTGATACGGTGGTAGATTCTAATCCGACAGTTGAGGATGAAAGCCTTCACATCTCTGACCTGGAGGACCTTGACAAATGACCAGGGAGTTTTATAGCCTTTATATTTTATTATATTTTGTGCACTGGGGACATTGCTTGATCTTTAAGTGTTGGGTGGGGGCTATAAATATCCTTGATAGGTCAATTGTAGGGTGTGATGATGGTATGACTTGGGTTGTTTAAATTCATATTTTTTTTATGTAGTACTTTTTATTTTTTCTGGTTATGTAGGTTTTGCATTTCTGGTTATGTAATTTGTATTTTTAATTTTTGTACGTTAATGTTCCATTTTTTATATTTGCTTTTAGGGTTCCTTAGTTTTTCTTGTCAGCTCTTTTCTAAGGATAGTCCCCTTAATCCGGATAGATAGTTATTTGTGTCTATTTTATTTTCTTTTTCGTCATAGAATAAAGGACTTTTCCTGATGATGGATAGATGATGATTGTATTAAGGGAAATTGATCGTAGATAGAAATATAATAGGTCGAACCCTGTAATGATTGCAAACACATAGTACATTAGATAATGTCCCTAACTTTGGAAAAATATATAGCTTCAAACTACAATTAAGTGCAATGAGTAGGTTACTGGGAGAGATTTGCACATAATATAAATCTTAACACTACTAGGTTTGTGGCTTAATAATGAAATATTATTCAGTTTGTGCTTATTTGGAACTCACATTTTTTGTAGTTCTAGTCGAACTAATGTGCTAAGTGAAGTGAGATTCTTTCATATTACATATTTTGTATCTTAATCTAGAACTTGCCTTGCATGTTATCGAAGTGAAATAAAAGTATTGCTTTGACTAGAAAAGGATATAGGCCCTTGTTGATATATTTTGTAAAATGTTAGACTATTCAAATATAGTATCACTGGTTAGCCCTTTGAGCCTATTGCCTATTCTTTGGTAGCCATGATTTTGCCTTAATCCTATTTATTGAATCCTTGTTTTGCACCTTGCTTCCTTTAGCACTCGTACAGAAGCTATGAACGGAGTGAAAATATTTATAAAATAAAAAGGAGAAAAAATGGGTTACGATGAACGTATTATGGTAAGGAGACCTTTTTGGATAGAGTTCCTACATGCCAAGAAAATGCACTTCGAAAAAAAAAGTGACGAGAAAAAAAATAAAAGATAAAGTGCTTAAAAATAAAAATAAAAATAAAAAAATAAAAGATAAAGTGCTTAAAAATAAAAATAAAAATTCGAGTAAAGTATTCTTGAGAAAAAATTGAGTTGGTAAGTGAGAAAAACATTTGATAAAGGTTAAGAAAAAATAAAGTACAGGATTAATGGTTGTTGGGAAGTAAAAAGTGTAAAGTTCTTAGGGAAGTCTAAGTAACTACTATAAAGATTTCCTATCCGTCCCTTATCCTACATTGCAACCCATTAAAGTCCTATTTGATTCTAGTAAAGAATGCTTAATTAGTGGAGATGTACATAACAGGAAAGCATATGGTACTTTGTGCATGCATGTGAATTCGTTGTAAGTGTGATACTCTGTAAACAATATTTAATTCTATGAATTGAGAAGAGTATGGACTATTCTTTCTTATGAGGCATGCTTGAGGAGTCATGGTGTCCATAATTGGTTTGTTTCATTTAAGTGTCAAGTTTGCCTACAAATCCAAATTGTATTGAGTAATGTATTAGTGTATATTCTTTGCCTAGGGATCGATTGTGTTGATGTTTGGTTAATGGTTTGAAGTGTCCAATTAAATTATTAGGACATAGCTGATGTATCATATGAATTCGGTCATTGAATTGTAGGTTTGTTTTGTATGTGTAAGTAATTGTTCGAGGATGAACAAAGGTCTAAGTGTAGAGTGGTGATCTTAGGCATATCTATATGCCCTAACATCATTAAAGTTTCATGTTTGACTTGGTTTCTAGGATAATTACATGCTTTTTTTTTGTATCATTTTATCAAATATGTATGTACATTACTAACCCATAGGATTATCCTATTTTAGGTACATTTGGAGCATTAAGGAAGGTAGAGTAAGAGGAGATGAAAGCGGAATGCGTAGGGAGGAAATGCAGAAAAGTTGGCCCTATCATGATAGGGATCATGACATGATGGCTTTCCCATCACGATTAGGATCACGTCGTGATAGGGCTAACTTTCTTGCATTCCCTCTCTACCTATTCTGTATTTCACTTCCTCTTGATTTTCTTTCCTTAAAGCTCCAAATATACCTAAACTAGGCTTATCATATGGGTTCGTAATACTACACACATATTTGATAATAACATACTCAAAAATAACGTAATTAGCCTTGAAACCAAGTCAAAACAAGGGACTATAATTAAGGTACATAAATATGCCTAAGATCAGTCTGCTAGCCACAAAAACTCTCCACCATTTCTTTGACACACCACGCATCTGATAGGTGGTAGAAGCTACACCGTGGGTCTTCAACACCCCTATGTTGGTCAACATCTCTTCACAAGAAATAATAAAATCATGAGCATCCTCCCTTGGGACTCCAACGAATCTATAGGGATCCAATCTCAGGAATTTAGTTAGGAGCTTCTGCTCGGAATCTATAATGGTTTTTTGCTACTCAACTGCAGGAGCAACACTCGATACTAGGAGAACCTAAGCAGGTGTAGTAACATATGCTGGAACAAAAGGTGTAACTAGATGCACTGTAGGAACTGCAGTTATAGGCTGTGGTGCTGGAACAAATGGTTGTGTCCCATCGGTAGAGGGACTACCATAGGCACTGAGTAACTGCCATAAAATATTTTGAATGTCAGGAGACGGTGCTGCAACAGGTGTTGGAATAGGTGTTGCAATAGGCACTGCAGTTGGTGATGTAATAGGTGTTGTAGGCACTGATTGAACCTCAAAATTAGTAACAGCTGTAGGAACTTCCGCAGGTGCTCTACTATCTTCCTTGATGCCGATGAATGTGTATGAGGCATCAGCAAAACAGTGATGACAATGAGTGAGAATTCTCAAGAAACCATCAAGGATGTACCCACGAGACAGGATTCAAATAAAGAGTTATTTTCCTAAATGTCACAATACCCTCCTGAAGATAAGCAAGGACGTCTTTGCGCCGATCTGTAGGATTATACTAGACATTAGTTCTATACACTAACAGTGACAAACTAGGGCTCTGATACTAATTTTTCACAACCCAATTTATTGAACCACGATGGCACCTACTATACCACCAGTAATAGAACCAACCTTGTAGCCGGAAGTGAAAAGTGCAATGATGCAAGTAGAGGCCTTCTGGACTGGTCCTATGCATTGTGAAACTGACCACGACCCCTAAAATGATAAGTGTCTAAAAGCTTTACTTACTGACGTACAATAAAGGACTCAAGTTCCAGTGACTTTACTCAATGTCGAACAGAGTGGGTCTAAAGTCCCAGCATTAATTAGTCAAATGATATTTCTCAGTGCCAATGTGTAAAGCCTGAACAAATAGAAATAGTGGTACCGAGTGCCAAAGTATATATCAAACATGTAAGTAGATGAAGGAACGGCACAAGGTTACTATAACAACCTGGATACCCAACCCACGGATGCAAATTAGTACAATTATTAAAGTTATTAACCATGAGATAGGACCATGGAGCCTACTTATCATTCAATGATAAGTGTTACAAGCTCACAAATATTACTCCGATTGATATCAAATGATCTTTGATTGCTCTGAAACTTGTGAAATAGCATTCCATATATCAATAAAATTCTAACGCTATAAATTATATTACGTTCTAGAATAGGCCAAAAATTAGGCCTAAATAGGGCCTGCGGGCCCCGCTCCCTAGAACTGGAAAATAAACTTAACCACGGGGTTCCCAATGTTAGTTGGATCCTGTATTCTAAAGTTGAGTACAATCCGAGTAAGGAAAGACAGTTGAACAACTCGAAACAAATTAAGCATTAATTGGGTTAAAGACTTGATCTTTACGAAATTGGACATTGAATTTAGAAAAGAAAACGTTACTACGATGTATAATAGCCCTTAAGAGAAAAGATTTACCATATAACTTCATATAGAATTGAAGGAATCAAGAAATCATGACTAGGACATTAATGGAGGAAAATTTTTAATTATCATGAAATTCAATAGATGAAATTTCTTACCGAAGGTAAGGATGACATTTGAGATCTTCAAAGAACTTTTCTACGGAGTTTGGGGAAGTTTCCAAGATAATTCGCACCAAAATTAGAGAGAATTCAAAGGAAAAAGTTGTGGAAATAGTACCCAAAAATGGTTGAAAACTGAAGAAAAAGACCATCATGTACAGATTTATTGGACCAAAAGTACCGATAAATCAGCACCCCTGACACTAGTAGGCCCCAGTTATCGGATAATTGGTCGATTTCTCAGCACCTACTAGTTTATCTATCAATCTATCTGATTTATCGTCCTATTTGAT
>JBDJHY010961775.1:0-14550 GCA_039654485.1 Withania somnifera
CATTTTAGGCCATAAACTTAACTAAAATCCAAAATTTCGCATAATTTGCAAACAAAAATTTCAAAACAAAAACTTAAGGTCAATCTTGACTTTGTATGGCATTTCAGAGCTAACGGAACTGTCAAAATTAAATTCGGGGATTGTCTTGAAGGAAAGTTGACTTTGGTCAACAAGTACTTAGTTTTAGGATCTAAAATAGGGAATTTGAGATATTTCTCAATCGAGTAACTAGGGATCGGAACTGTCGGTCCCAACAAGTCATAAATGAGTTGGGTAAATTACCGAAACACTATGGAATGTAAAACGTCATGTATTTATCATAAATGACCATTAGGGTCATTACCTCTTCTTTACGAATAATACTAGTGCACCCCATGGTGAAATACTATGACAAATGAATCCCTTGATAAGCATTTCGTGCTACTTCTACTTTTACTCCTTCAACTCAGCAATAGCCACACGGTAAGGAGGAATAGAAATGGGCTTGGGGCCCGTCTCCAAATTAATGCCAAAATAAATATCCTATCAAGAGGGACAGCATGAAAGGTCTATTGAAAACACATCAACAAACTCTCTAACTACAAGTACCAACTCTAAGGAAGGGGGATCAACGCTAACACCTCATACAGAAGACAAACATCCCTTCTCAATCAAAATTTGAGCATAAAGAAAAGAGGTAACTCTATGAGGATACAACTCAAGAATACCCTTCTAATCAACTATCGGAATACCAGGCATACATAATTTAACAGTCTTGGCATGAAAATATAAAACATTTCAATACCTGAATATTGGGTAGCTGTTGTTAAAACGGGGTGAATACTTTATGAAATAGGTAAAAGAACAAACGAAATCATACCTAGAATGACATCAAAATCTACCATATCCATCTAGATCATGTCTACCTAAGTCTCATAACATGACAAGACTACAAGGAGGGATCGATACATCTAATCCACTACTAAGGACTCACCTATAGGAGTAGATACGTTAAGAGATATGGGTAATGTATTAGATAACATATCAAACCTGTAGAAAAAATATATAGATACATAGGAATGAGTAAACCCTAGATCAAACAACACTAATGCAGGCCTATAGCAAACTGGGAAGATACTTGTAATCGCAACATCGAAAGACTTAGCCTCAGTCTCTTAGGAAACCATAACACTGTGAGTGCCTACCTCTGGCCTAAACTGGAGAACTACTCGAACCTATGTCTGTGTTCTATGCACCACTACCACCCTGTGAACCTCTCCTTATCTGTCCACCTCCTCTACTTCTATCCGGAGGCTCCGGTGCTCTAGAAGGAGGATATGAGGCCTGCTAAAACTCAATCTACATATGCTGAGGATAGTACCTATTCTTATGAGCAAGATCACAACAAGTAAAATAAGAACCTAGAGCTGTAGAATGAAATGATGAACTCTAGAACCCTGAATGTCCATATTATCCTAAACTCTTCTAATAGGACTCAAAATGACTCGGTGTTGGACTGGATGCACTCTGAAATGACTGACTAGCACCGGAGGTCTGTATAGATACCTGGAATGGTACCTGGTGCTGAAAGTGACCACTATAGTTAAGAGAACCTAGGCTTCTAGATGAGGAACAAGAAAACTTACCATAAAAGTAGGGCCTCTTACCCCTGCTATCACTAGTATGACCTTTTGCAACTGCTCAAATGCTCTCGCAAGTCACACTGTACAAAGTAGCCCCTAAAAGATGAGAAGCTATGAATACCAAAGTCTAAATATACGTGCTCAATCCCTTTATAAATCTAGCTATAATCTCCTACTCTTCTGGTAAGATAGATAAAGTATATCTAGATATTTCATAGAGGTGAGATAGATACTCATCAACTATTGTTCCCTCATGTATCATCTCATCAAACTCTCGAGGCATTCTATCCCTCACACTACAGGATGATTACCTATCTATAAAATTGAGGAAAATATCTCTCAAATAAAAGGAGGAGATGCAGCTGGTCTAGAGTCAAAGTAAGAATGCCACCAATGTTTGGATTCCCCTCGAAGCTACAATACTATGTAACCTACCATGTAACTATAACATCCCCACACTATGGAGTACCTCATAAAAAGTAGTAAGAAACTCGAATGGGTCCCACCCTATACTCCCTAAAATTGATGTGGGTTCCTCTATCGAAACCTCTTATATCTCTGCTGCTAATTATTAACCATCTCATCCATGTTTTTATCTGTATATCAAACACCTGGAATCTGAAGCTCATGAACCCTATGTGTAATAGGTGGAGTCGCATCTAAACCTGGACTATGGGAGGCTGGTCAACCTATACTAGAACTACTAGTGGCTGGCCCACTGGCTCATAAATCATTGGAATGGCCCTTAGATCAGGGGTATCCACCCTTTCCCTGGTCTGAGAACCTTGTAGCGTACCACCCAATGCTAAACTCTTAAGTGTCCCTAGCACCCTCAACAAGGTATCCTATAATAGTGAGGCTGCACATAATCCAGAGCTCTACCTAAATTGGCTCTCCCCTAGCTGGTGCTGACCCTCTAATTCTCACTCAGGATCTACCTCATCCCTACCCATGTTAGCTATCCACGATAAATCTTGTGGCTCAAAAACTCTATCATAAATGGATATGGTCCTGACCATCTATCAAATAAAACATGCAAGGGCTCAGTATACATGAATCAACCTCACTAGATAAAAGTGAAAGAATGAAGAGATATTTCCTAGAGTTTTGTATCCTCTCTAGGATAAGTATGGACTTGTCTACATCGATCCATAATACTCTACTAATTGTTTCTTGTAAATAGTGGGACATACGCACCTAGGGCTCTGATACCAACTTGTCATATCCTAAAATCCTACCGTGATGGTACCTACCTTTCAAACCTGGTAAATCAGCCTAACTCATGGTGTAAATATAAATAAGGTACAATTTTTAGCGGAACATAAGAAATATGGATAAATAATAATGATTAAAATCAAAGGAAGCACTAAAGTCAACTACAACATGCCCAAACCCAAGTGTCATCACACATAGACACTAAAATAGAGTTTATACAAATCTCAAGTTTTTCAATATCTCTAATAAGAAAATATATACAAAATAAATGATATGAGACATCTGACGACTTTTGAATGGACGGAAAGCTACCTTGAAACGTCTCAGATGAAGCTTGGTGGAGTAGAATAGAGTGATCACAAAATCTTAGTCCACGGACCTGCAAAAAAGTGTAGAAAATGTAAGGGTGAGTACAAAACAACAACACTCAGCAATGTCCTCGACTAGCTGACTATAAAGAGAAAAAAATAACTCCTAATATCCTAACCGGTCCTCCAAATACTACAACCTGCAAATAGTTTATATCCAGCATCGCAACAATAGTTTATAGTCTAATACATCAGGCAGACTAATATCTAACACTATCAATGTTACATAGAATCTCTGATTATTTCTCCTTTTTCAACTGGTACCACCATCAAGATATCAATAAGTATCAATAATCCCAAAGTCTTTATAGGTTCTCAATATGACCAAAGTATAAGCAAAAATCACATTATGAGTAGGTTACCACAACAAATATCGATAGAGTGAACAAGTTACCACATTTAAAGTAGTAGGTGGAAATAAATTGAGCAAGTTACCATAATTATAAGGAAAACATCATCTATGTGAATAGGTTACCACACTTACCTTAAAAGATCAATAGAGTGAGTAAGTTACCACACTTAAATGGAAGATTTGATAGTGTGAACAAGTTGCCACATTTATAATGACTAAGAGATAGTGTAAGAAAGTTACCACACTTCAAATACTAGCACTAATAATATGAACAGGTTACCCCATTTTGACTAATAACAACAACAAGGTGAAAAAGTTACCACATTTCATATAATATTAAGTCCACTTAACAAGTTAAACAAGTATTATCCCATATCCATAAGGAAAATCACATATGATATCATCAATAAATAAAATGAGATAGTATGACTTTATTCCGAGCAATTCAAGTCTAATCAATATATCCACTTTATGTCTAACCCCATAAGTGATCAAATTCTATTACAAGGTTACCAATAGTTTATCAAGGGTATCATTCAAATAAAGTATGTAATTAGACCTCGAATTCTACACTAAGGCACCCTATTTGCAATACAAGAGTCAATCCAACAATTCACAACACAATCAATTATACATGTAAGGTAATAATTTCAACATTTTTTTCACATTATTTAAATTGTCCCATTTATAGTCTCAACATGATAAAGGATAGGAATCTAAATCACCTAAATCACAAACAAATGACAAGACAATTAGCAAACAGTTGTTAACATTTTATAAAATTATTAAACCTCAACTTGCCTTAATTTGAAGAATCGAGCTACCCAAGTTCTTTCCCCTATTGATTAGGATCCAACAAAGAAATGTCTCGATACCCAAGTATGAAATACAAGGAAATATTCACTAATCAACACCAAATTTCAAATAATTAAGGTGTATGCAAAAACCAACCCTGGGCCTATGGGTTCAAGATCAAAACTTGATTGTAAAATAATGTCACCCCTCATCATGGGATGTTAAATATTAAGTTTCATAAAAAAATCCATTCCATTTTATTGCAAAAAGCTCAAATTTTAACATTTTCGAGTTCTACACTGAACTCATTCTTCTGCACTTCAAAACCATAAAATTATTGATGGATGTCATGTTAAATTGATGCAAAATTGATGAAATAATGATTAGGAAACTTACCTAAGTGATTATCTCCAAAAAAGTTTCTTTACTATGCAAAAATATGGGTTTTGAGTCATGGGTTTTTAAGTTAATGAAAAACACTTTGTGAAATTCTATTTAAAAGTTCCCAGGTGAACTTTCCCGTCTTTTATCACATTTGCAGAGGCCCCTCTGCATTGGCGAAGGTCAAAGAAAATTATACATTGCGATCGTGGACATCCTGTCGCAATTGCGGAGGTCAATAGTCAATGATGCATTGGGAACGCGGTCTAACCCTTGTAAACGTGATGATTTTCCATGCATCCTTACGTTAATGCAACCAAGGATTGCAATCGTACAAGTCAGCTGGGGAACCAAAAATAACAACAGATAGCAGTTCAACAACAAATAAGGCAACTCTGAATGGACCCTCGAGATTCATTTTGAATCCTGTGAAACAAACTATATATTCAGCCATACTAGTTCTGACATTTTAGACTGAACAGAACCATCAATTAATGCGTACAAGATCTCCTTGACCTGATACTCATCAAAGGTCCATTTTAACAAAAAATACCTAAATTTTGTAGAGGCTTACAAAAAATATAAAAACCTTATTCTAGACCAAATTCCACCTTCCGAATCCAATGAAATCATAAAATTTTTTATCTGCGTACTCTAATTCCAAATGTTGACCCAAGTCAACTATTCCACTTATAAACTCAACTTTAACCCGTCTAAATGCTCAACCGCACTACGGAAGGTATACAACAGGAAATGAAAGTGTAACTAGACCAAACTCGACATCCAGGAGCTGATCAAACTTACAAATTTCTAATACGAGGACCCAAACTTTAGATGACCCCTAGAGTTCCTCATTTTGAACTTAAAGACTACAAAACTCAAATTTCGTAAACTTTTACATCGAAACTCATTCTGCATCCGAACCTACTATCGAATCACACTTAGTTTGATATAACAGGAGTATGGGAAGGGAAAAATAGTCAGAATACTCAAAAAATGGAAAAATAACCCTTAGGGTCATTAGAGTGTTGCACCAACTTTGAGCGCGTGAAGGACTTATATTATGTAATTGTTTTAATTTTTTGTTTCTTCTTCTTCCTTCTCTCTCCTCACAACACTTCCTCCACCGTAACACCATCATTGTATATTAAACCTTTTCCTCTTTTGTTATTTTTGATGGGGCAAATTAAATAAATAATACCTACAACTTTAAATCAACAAAAGTTATTGGAACTTAAAAAACCTTGAAAAATGGACCAAGATATGTCTAAATTTCCTAAAAATTCAAGCTTGCAAAAGTCATTGAGACTTTGAGAAAAAATATTTTTGAAGTCAAGGCTAAATTCACGTTGAACTAGTATTAAGATATTGTCTTTAAATTATTTTTAAAAATCACTATCGTCAATTTTGAAGAAGTTGTGCCAAGATTATTTTTATGACACTTATGGTTACCTTGCTCTAATTTTCAAAATACTTTCCTGAATAGTATAATCAATTCATCTCTATCAAAACTTACAATGTAAAGATTAGTTAGTGGAAGTTGAATTTCATCCTAATAATTTCTAAGCATGATAAATTCATAATCTATTATTTTCTCTTAAATTTAAATTTCACAATTTGACTTTGTTAGTTTGATACTCCCAAAAGTTCAACATCAAATTTGAAAAAAAAGCGCAAAAAAATTAGGAGAAAAGAAACAAAGACTCTTTTTGTTCTTTATAATTACAAGAACTATGATTAGTTGAGCTTTATTTCAAGCTTAGATCATGGTGTTCGAAGGAGGAGGAGACCTGGAGGTAATTGGAGAAGAAAAAGAAACAGGTGACCGGATAGCAAAAAAAGTTCATATTGTTTACTAAAACAAACCTCTTTTTAAAGTAATTAACTAAATATATTTTATGCACAATATATTTTTCTATAATATTTTTACTATATATGCCACATGTATTTATTCAATTTGTCACCTCTTGTAATGACCTTCAAGGTTATTTTTCCATTTTCAACATATTCACCATTTTCCCCCTTTTCATAGTTGCATTAAACAAAAATTAGTTTGACATACTCATTTATAGGAAAGGAAAAAATTATAAAATATGTTGAAAATAAACAAATAACCTGAAGATCATTACACCATCAAACATTAAAAACCATGTTTTTTTTGAACATAAGAAACAAGAACTAGCTGAAGAGTCGAAGAGCTAAGGATACCTCCTATGCATATTGTACTCGATCTCCCAAGTAGACTCCTCAATCGTTTGGTGCCTCCACTACACCTATCTTCTGAACATGCCTATCTAATATAGCCATGAGCTCCTACTCAATGGTCAAGTTTGTATCAAAACTCATTGAATCCCACTAAATCACATGTGAGTCATAAGACATATACTTCTGAAGCATAGAAACCAACAATACTTCAAACAAATCAGGTGGCAAGGATAACTTGTAATCCACCTGCCTCTTTTGCTCAAAATCTTAAAAGGATCATTGAATAAAGCACTAAGCTCACCTTTTTTTTGAAATCACATAACACCCTTCATGATGAAACCTTCAACCACACTCGATCACCCTTCACAAATCTCAAACCCCGAATTCTCCTATCAAATAAATCTTTTGCCTACTCTGAGTCGTAAGAAACCTAGCCTAAATCAATCTAACTTTCTCTATTGAATCCTTCAATAATTTTGTGTCCAACAACTATCCTCAAAATTATCAAATCACCCAATATGAGACTTACATCTTCTACCATACAACGCCTTAAAAGGAGCCATCTAAATACTCAAATAGTAATAATTGTTACAAGAAAACTCTTCAAGGAGTAGGAATTGGTCTCAATGACCACCAAACGAAACAATTCATGACGTATCTTTAGTGTGCTTGGACTGATCATCAGTTTGGGGATGAAACATTGTGCTCATAGCTAACTCAATCTACATCACACTTTTTGGAGTACGATATAGTGTGAGATTGAAACTCAGCTAGATATGAGAATAACTTTTCATCCCTAGGCCGATGATCAGTCCAAGTGCACTATTCAGGTATATGGGCATGTTTTATTGACTTTGTGGTCATTAGGATTGATTCCTACCTCTTATAGGCTTTTCATATAACAATAATTACTATTCGAGTGTTCAAAAGGCTTCTTTTGAGGCATCGTATGGTAGGAGGTGTGGGTCTCTTATTAGGTGGTCTGAGATTTCTGAGGAGAGGACAAGGGCAGAATAATTATTGCGGGACTTAATGGATAGATTTAGATTGATTTAGACAAGGCTGCTTATTTCTCAGAGTAGGCAAAAAGAGTTATACTGATAGGAGAGTTTGAGATTTGGGGTTCATAGAGGGTGATCGAGTGTGATTGAAGGTATAACCATGAGTAGTGTTATGCAATTTGGAAAGAAAGGCATGGTTATTCTTGGATTCACCATCTTTTGAAGATTCTTGTGAGAAATAGGGAATATTCTTACAAATTAGACTTGCCACCTGAAAATTGTGCACCTAGTATTTTATGTTTTGATGCTTCGAAAGTATATGCATGATGACTCATATGTGATTCAGTAGGATTAAGTGATTTTATATATGGATTAACCTTTGAGGAGGATACCGTGGCTATATAGCTAAGGAGAAAAGATATAACTTCAGTGAAGGTGCATTGAAGGCACAGTGGATGCACCAATCAATCAAGAAGTCTACTTGGGAGATAAAGTCTGGTATGCATAACTGGTATTCTCATATCTTTGATTCTTCAAGTATTTATTCTTTCTTATATTCGAGGATGAACATGGTTTTTACTAGTGGATGATGTAATGTACCTCAAGGTCATTTTCCCATTTTTATTATATTTTACCATTTTCTCTTTTTTGTAGTTTCATTATGTCAAATTAATTTTGCTTTCGTGGTTGGTTTTGGGTTACGGAGAGGAATTTTGGGAAAGTTTTGATAATTTTCACTTTTTAAGCTTAAAGTGGAAAATTATTGATTTTACTCAATATTTGGAGTTTGGAGCCTCGAATAAAAAATTTATCATTTTTGTCAGCTCTTTAATATAGAATTTGGTCTATCAAGACCTTCATTTTCTGTTTTGACTCTTTTGTGTTGATTTGAATGGTTTGATGGGATAGGTTGGAAGTTTAAGAAGAATGATTTACTTGAGTCAACATTAGATGTTAGAATTATTGTATTTGAAAGCTGATGATTGAGTTGGATATGAGTGGTGGTTTTTTGTCTAGAATGAGGTCTTATTTATTTTTATTTGGTACCTAAGGCATTCGGTCTTTTCAACTAAAAAGTTAGTTTATTAGACCCCTTAAAAATATCATGTCATCGAGACCTGACTCTTGTTTTATGGTTCTGTTGAGTCCTGAATGTTGAATTTAGTATGGTTTCATATTTATTTTATTTCATGGACTTCTAAACAAATTCTTGGAGACTGTTTTGAGTTTTTAAGTTCGTTGAGTTTTGTTGTCAATGAATTGCTGTGATAATTGATTTATCAACCATTTTGAATGATAAATTAGCTTGACCTATAAATCGACCAAATGGTCCAAAAAATTAGATTGGATGATAAATCAACCATTTTGACCAATTTATCAGCATCTGCTGGTATAAAAACCCAAATTTTTGAAAATTTGTGACATGCTCATATTTTCCAAAATTTAAGGCAATTTTCTTCAAATTTTATGGAATTAAAAGAGGAAATTTAATATAAACTGCTGGGTAAATAATTCTTTGATGTGTACATTAAATTAACCTCAAAATCATGGATTTTAATGCTAAAAATGGTGAAATTTCTCGTGAAATCAAAAATAAAAATTTGGGAAAATGTATTGAGGTTTTACAAAAAACTTGATATTTAGATTCCCCAAATAATGAGTAATATGGTTTTTTAATAAAATTTTAATTTCAACATGGTAGACTAGGGGTGAAATTTTCAATGAACCTCCAAAATTTTGAGATATGGGTATTAGTTGTTGAATTTTCTTGTGTATATTGTGTTTGTGACTCGATAGTTTGCATTTGGAGGCATCTGCAGAAGGAAAAATCTCTAGAGTGATTATTGTCCTTCATTTTCAAATCAACTTGAGGTTCTTTGGACTTTTTATAAAGTGTTAGATATTGATTTTTAAATGACTTGTTAAACATATGGGGTTAAAATGAGGATTTTTTTATCATGTGATTTTGTTAACTTTGTTGAATTGTATACTTGAATTTGATAATTGAAATACTTGATTTAGCTTTAATATGTGAGTGAATAGTTTGGGGTAGAACTGGGGCTCGTATATGGTCTCAGTTGATGATAATTTCTATTTAATTGGGTTATCTTTCCATGGTTTGAGTCATAACTTGATTTTTATATTATTAATGTCCTAAGATGATTTGATTATGTCGGGATGGATTTGCATAGACATTGACCATAATGACTTGATAAAGACTTCTAAAAACCAAAATGTAATGTCATTTAGAAGCTAAAATGATATAACTCAATTGTTGAATCATACACCTTATTCGGATTACAAGTTTCCTTGAAATAGCTAATATCATTAGAAATGAAACTATAGCGGGGAAGTGGGGGGCCTAATTATATACTTACTATTGAAATTTCCCTAGATGAATTATTCATACCATGATAATCAAAGAAAGATTTTGATTCCCATTTAGTCTAATTTTAAATATAAATGAGATACTTGATAGTAATTGCCTAAGAAGGCTGATATACTTGTACCTCTAGATGAAATAGCCACCACGTATGAATTACCTGAAGAAATTGATTATTCTTAAATAAATTGATCTTATTGATGTGTTGTTGAGGTAACTTGTTCACAATTTAGCTATTTATTTGATGATTGGACCATTCGGATATTGGAGTTGTGGTAACTTGTTCACAACAATATGGTTCTGAAGTAGGTACTTCGTAGGTATGGGTGCACGACTTAGCTAGTCTCCACACGTCCTAGATTATGACGTGTATAAATATGCCAGAATGTGTGTACTAAGGGAGTACATGGTTGAGCTAGCCCCCATGGTTTTGGCGTGTCACATGTATTTATATGACAATATTAGTGTATATATGACAGACATGCATTAGGCCACTTGCATATTGCATTGCATTCATTTGACTTGTGGCATTAATTACCTGTTCATATTGACTTATTAATTGATATTATCTGATATTGACTGATTTACTAGGAACATCTAATTATTTGATGATGACTTGAGATTACTTAACATTCGGTGATAACTTGAGATTATCTAATTACTTGGGATTATTTGATAATTGGTGATAACATTAGATTACTTGGAATTTAATGATAATTTGAGGTTATTTGGTTTCTAGAAAGGATCTGAGATTGCTGGGCGTGTATTTTTTCTTGATTTGAGACTCATACTTGTATTTGTTGAAACATTGTGAATTAGATACTCTTTGGAATTCTCTATATATTTATATTTGTATTTGTTGGTTGAGCTGTTATATATAATCGATTTACAGGTAGTAGTATCAAAGGTTTGGTTGGCTGTTAGGGTTTCCACCTCCATTTTGTTATTAGACAGTCGAGGATGCTACTGAGTACCGTGGTTTTAACTCACTCCTTGCTTTTATGAACTCTTGTCCAGGTTCAGGGCCCAGCAGTTTGTGATCACTTTCTCGGCTTCAATACCAGGGAATTCTTAGAGTATTTAGATATAGCTGACAATTTTATCCTCAGTTACCGAAGGACTCTTTATTTCTATTAGTTTTCTGATGTCTTTACTTACTAAAGATTATATTCGAGATTATGTATTTGTTGTATAAACTCCAATAGTGGCTTGTACACAGTGGTAAACTAGTTTTGTGTATTTTAGTTGAGACTTTTGCTTATTGATCCATACTTTCTCTTACTTCCATATTTACCTTGAATTTTGTGTATTTATTGTTAGTTTGGCTGACCTATCAAGATAGGAAAAGAGGTGCCATCAAGACACAATTATGGGTCATGTTAATTTTTTATTACAACCCTAGGTTCGTAGGTCTCACTGTATATATGCCAAGTTTAGTAGAGTCACTTATTAGTGCGGAGACATTGGCCACTTATCCTCAAGAGGATGTTGAACTCTATGAAAATATCCTTTCATTATTTCTTCTCTATCTAGCATGGTTGGTAACTGTTCTAAATTGTTCTAAATTGAGGGTGTTAATGTGATGGTAATTTACGTTATATATTAAACTTAAAACCAAGAAAAAAACATGTTCTTGAGTAAAAAACAGTGTTTTAATCCATTTATAAGTATTTTTAGGGTTAAGTCAATATGAGGAAGTTTTGAGAAATTATACAAAAAAGGGAATCTTTTGGAAGATTATTGGACGTTTTGCCTATCACCAGATGGCTTGTCCAAACCCATCGCTAAAAAAGAATGGAACTGGATAAGATGGCCAAGTCAGATGGTGGATTAGGCGGTTCTTCCACTAACAGACAGTTCTTCTGAATCGATCGCCTAATAGACATAACACTAGATAGGACCAAAGACCAGATAAATCAAACAAAAGGTTCTTTTGATGGAAGACGGTTCGCTCAAGTCCTTTCATCTGACTGGAAGTTTAATGCATAGTAGATGTGACAGATGAGAGACCATACAATCCACCTATTTTCAGATGATTCATCCATTATTTTTTTCAAGGATGAATGATGACCTAATCTAAGTTTTTGTTATTACACATACACCCACAATCTATAAATACCATAATTGGGGTAGTTTGAAGAGAGCTTTTGAAATGGAGACTTAAGACTTTTGAATTTAGGGTTTTGGTACATATATTTTCTCAAGAACACAAGTGTAAGGGTCATTGATTATTATTCTGCATCAATTGTAAGCTTATTTATATGGTATAATATTCACTAATTTATCCTTTTATCATTATATATTGATATTGATGAGTAGCTAAACCCCCAACTCTAGGGCAGTGGGATCCAAGGGTGAAACTTCATTAGGGTTGTAATTTACCTATGGTTGTTGCATCTATTCTAGTGAATGAACACAATACGTAATAAATAAATTTAGTGGTTACAAATACTAGAACACATCTAGGTTTAACTAGCACTAACCCTGTGATTAAAACTGGTAGTTGAGATTATTCTAAGATAATGAGATTATTCTAAGATATTGGGGGTATAAACCCTCATCTAACGATGGCTACTGTAGCAAGAGTAATCATCTTGAGTTACCACGATAAGGGAAACACACTCATTCACTGCCCTAACCCTGTGTAAAAGACATTTATTTAGGATTAAAGGTTGAAAACACTTAGATAAATAGTGTCGACTTTATATGTAACTCTACATTTAGGAAAGATTACACAGCCATACAAGATTACAACCCAAAGGTTTGTTGAACCCTAGTGAACATAAACCTAGATTAACAACACACTTGAATTATTCCATAATCACAAGCAACGGATAAATACTTTCATATATATAACTCCCCTTTTAATTTACGTTTATTGGTAGAATAAAACACTAACTAATTATCTACTGCTACTGGGAATAAATCTGATACCATGTTCCCTGTAAGATCGACCACAACCTTATTCGGTTCTATATTTGACCAATTATCGCTTATACTTCAGTGGGAGGTGTAATTTGAGCGTTATCAATTTTTCACTAGCAAGTATCCAGATGTAGAAATTAATTGTGTGAAGGAATAACTCTGTAATTGATCCCTGCCTAATTATATTATTAGAAAAACATGACAATGTAATTGACCGGTTCCTACGTATATCATTAAAATGGCATACTGTGTGATTGACCAGTTCCTAATTATATTAATAATATGGCATGATTGTGTAATTGACTGATGCCTAATTATATTAACATGGAATGACTGGCTAATGGACCGGTGCCTAATTATATTGGTAAAATGGCATGACTATGTAATTGACTGGTGCCAACTTTATTGATGATTCTTCATTACTGTATCATTGGTAGCCTCAGGATACTCTTATTTTTTTAATTTTAAATGATATTTCCACTCATTGTGTAAAATATTATGGGCTGCAATATATATATATATATATATATATATATTTATCTGATGTACGCTATAGAATTATGGAGGATCGATTGGGAATTAGGAGCTTGGTTTTCTTTTTATAGTTAGCCAATCGAGAATGTTGTTGAGTACCATTGTCTTGTACTCATGCTTTTCACTATGCACTCTTGTGCACATACTATAGCAGACCATCCATGAGTTCTTTCTTTAAGACTTAGCTACTTCTTGGAGGTTCTAAAGGTAGTTGTTGTTCATCTGCAGTCCCCAGAATTTTCATTCTATCTTTGTGTTTTTACTTATTGACAGACTTTGAGATTTTATCATACTTGTATTAATCCTCATTAGTGTTTATGTATAGTGACACCTTGTTTTAGGAATTGTAGTTGATTTTCCATACTTTGTATGAGATTTACTCTTTATTATATTCAGTTATTACTTTCCACTGTTTGTTGTACCTTGCTTCGTCTTATACCGTGATTAAGGAAAACCTACCAGGTTGGGAAGGTAGGTGCCAACGCCTAGTTCTTGGGGTGTGACATACTATATCTAGAGTGGGGCAAAGGGTATCCCTGATGTCACCCTTATTATTCAGTTAGATATTGTGATCGGTGGTCATGTTTCAAAGGTTTTGTTTTTATTATTCCTTCGAGTTATGCATGGGTCATCCAGTTTTGGCAGGCCACCTTATTAGTGAGTGATGGTTGAGTTTCAACTTCACTTTGGCTTTGACTAATAGTGGTTTAGAAATTTAGGTTAAGGTGAGAAGACAAGTCCATTCAATGATAGCAGTGGTTTAGAGATT
>JBDJHY010961885.1:0-14550 GCA_039654485.1 Withania somnifera
ACTTATGGATATTGTATATTTCTCCTCTTGTTGATCTATATTAGTGGTTCATTTGACATTGACATCAGGTCTTAGGTATATTCTGTTAGTTCCTTACTTCTTTACTGCTTCCTTTCATAGTATTCCGCATGAATTTCAGTAGTCCTCCGCTTCGGCTACGGACTACGGGGGCTTGGTTCTCCTACTGGGGGTATAGTAGGTGCCATCATGATCCGAGAAATCGGGTCGTGACAATTTCTTATAAAAAATAATAAGGTAAGAGACTAGATTATTCCAAAAGACTATTTTGTAAACTTTGTCAGTAGTTAGAAAGATAGTAAAAATATATCTTTTAAATATATTTAAAAATCTTACATGATTATTACTTAAAATGGAATCATTTAATTTAGCGGTACCACACCGCAACTGAAAGCTCCTGGATTTTAACCAAAAGTTTGTCTAGACTAAATTCCACATTCTGGAGCTAACAGAACTATCAAATTTTAATTTCGAACATTCTTTCAAGGAATTTATTCTCGAATTACCTAATTCCAACTTTAATACTCCAAAAGATGAAAATTGAGATAAATACGACAAAACTGCCAGGGATCCAAACTATTAGTCCTAGTAAATAAAAAATTACTTGGAAAAGTTATAAGAATGTTAAAAACATAGAAAATTAATAGAAATAAGAAAATAACCCGAAGGATTATTACAAATATGAATCTTGTTTTACTCCTCTTGACTCATGGAATATGATTTTGCTAGATTTATGCAGTGTCGAGCTTGTTTGTGACTCTCAGCTTCTTCCAGCATGATTCTCAACATATCCGTCGGTGCCAGGGAGGCTACGGTCTATTTCTCTAGGTATATGCATGGTAAAGTTCCATCTTAAGGATAGGATTACTAGTTGGAGCCCCATTATATAATTTATTATAGCCTATGGCCTACTTAGCTGGCTTGTGAATTAGTTACTTACCCTAGGGCTATATTTCTCTACTTGTGTGTTTGACGCTGACTCTAAAACAAAATATGATTGGGGGAGGAGTATAACCTTTGGTACGTGAACTAGATTAGCCACCTAGTAAGACTTTAGTTTTACACTGAGATATGATATACAGGTTGAGCCTGAGTTTTGGATTTCTACCTTGATGAATTTTCCACTAGTTAGCCTTTTTATGAGGATTTCGTACGTGGGACTGAGTCCCTCTACGTATCCTCCAAACTGGGTCTCTATTTCTGAGTTATATTGTGTAGCCGGGGGAGGGGTATACAAAAGTAGGAGGGATAAGTATATTATAAAACTTCTGTGGGTATTCTCCTGGAAGTCATGTACCTAGGAGGGTGCTTATGAAGCAATTTACTTTTCACAGCACCCCTTTGCATTGCATCTCTACACATTGACCTATACTCTTTAGGACTTATGGGGGAAGTATTTGTTGGATTTCTAGTTTCCTTGTTGTACCTACTAGTAGTATGGGATACAGTCTGGGTTTGTTTGCTAGTAGACTTTATTTTCTCTTCTATGTTCATTGTGGATACTAATCGTACACTTGCTTTATATGATGTTTTCATAGCCTATTATTGGTTTTATATTCTCTTATTGATCTTTCCTTGTGCTGCTTTTATTGGAGCTCCAGGTACGTTGGCATTGGTCATGATTTGTTTGTGACTTATGTAGACTATATGCACACACTCTTAGTCGTCCTTTATCCGTGATTATTAGCTATTACTGTGATTACCCCCTCTCTGTTAGATATTGTACACTAGTGCCTCCTCGGATTATTATTGCACTTTAACTTATCTTTTCTTGGTCGGCCTATGATACCTACTGGGTACCTATGCTACACTTTTGCATATTTTTTACTCATGCTACATTTTTTTACTCATGCTACACTTTTGCATATTTTTTTATATAGGTCCTAGTATGAGTCAGCAGGGTGAGAGAGATCGTGCGGGTTAGAGCAGATCTATTTTAGGAGATACGGTGAGAAGCTGGAGTTCTTGCTGACCATTTCTCCTTCTGTCATCAAAGTTTTCCTTTTGAGATCTCTGATAGATTATTTTGAAGTTTGTGCCCCGTTGTGGGCCGTATTTTGTACTTTTCTATATATAGATGCACTACATCCACGATACGAGGTTCAATGGAGTTATTTTTTGTTATGTATTTCTGTGTTCTTCTTTTATTTCTTCTCTTCATTTCCTTTCTCTTTTCTTTTGACTCTTAGTACTGTCCTATTACATTACATTGTAGGTTGGGATTAGGCTTGTCCACATGTGGGATGTAGACGCAATCACAACTCGATTTTTGATTTGTGCCACTAAGTATCAAATTATTCCAAAGTTTAAAGAAAACTTCAAAATAATTTGAAAATAAACAGTTGCCACTTAATTTTTTTGAAAAGATATTAAGAAAAACTTTTATTAATAAACTTTGAAGAAATAGGAACAAAACTCAAAATTAGAAATTTAGGGTAAGGATTCAATTAATGCTTGGAGGATGGTTTTTAAGGCACCTCAGGAGTATCCCTAAATAGGGTTCACCAATTGCTTGATTTTTGAATAAGAAGAGTGATCTTGCAAATTTGTGATAATTGCTTGATCTTCTAAGATTTAACTCCATTTGTTTAAAGTTTGAGGGTAGAAAAAAATGAATCGAGTGAATAATTTAATTACCTAAAAATCAAATGAATAGAGAAGAGGTTACATCCTTGGGAATTCAGTTCCAACATATTAGTCATTTGAGGAATTTAACAGGTTTCTCAATGAGAAGTCTGCTATCTAACAATCTCAAGTGGAGAATGTGCCAGAAAGAGCTTCTTTTAATTCAAGTAATCCATTTACAAGGAGACATTGGTTTAGTAGGTTACGTTTCATCTTAAGACAACAAAAATGCAGGTATTTGGACATAATCGTCTATGCAGAATACATAAGATTTTACTAATTATTTTAAGATATTACTCTAACTCTCATCCTATCCTTGTAGGAATCTACTTCTATCAAACTCATGCATGCATATTTTCAAGAATTCACAAGCACAACAAGTCAAGATTAGGACCAAACATGAGAACATTTGATAAGTAATATGTCATAGTTTTGCAAATACACATGAATACTATACCTCTAATCATACTAATAGACATGATACATAAGCATGACTAGATATAATAGGTTAAAATCTCTTAATGATCTAAGGACAAATTGCCATAGAGGATCACGTATTCCAAATTGGTATCTAATAAACCTTTATATACAAACATATATTTATTCATATTACCTAGAACCATGTGAGAAAGCATAGGACTAAGCCAGTTTAAGATGTGTATGGTTTTAAATGAAATTATATGCAAATAGAAACTATTTAGGCAAAACATCAAGGAATCAATCATCCTTAAAATATAGATTCATACCACATACTTATATATTGTTGATGTGAAAGGTATACTGGTTCAGGCTATACACACATAGAAAGAAGATAAGAGATATCACACAGTATACACTGATCAGATGAATATTAGGGGGGTTAATACATGTTAAGGTAACACATAATAGGAACTCATCCCAATATTTGGTGGATATATGTCACGACCCAAAAAGCAGATTATGATGGTGTCTACTATTTTCCTCTGATAGAAAAGCCTGAATCGACAGTCCAGAGAAACAAGAAATGGAAGACACACCCAAGACCCAATTAATAAAAAATAAAGCATAGGAAGAAGAAAAAAGGGAATTCATTAAAGAAAATTAACCAAAACAATTATTGCCAAGACCTGGTATCAGTGGTACATAAGGTATCTATATAAAACAGAGTACAACAACTCTATACAATACAAAAGCATAAGAGAAGGGGAAGCCCGAACACCAAGAGCTTAACATGATCCTCAATGCCCTCAAAAATTAACCGTACAAACCACATCCTCAACAATAACTTGAACCAAGCCCTACACCACGAAAATGGTACATAAGTGTACCATGCATCATAGGCCAACCGGGAGATCATAAGATATAAATAAAGAAACAACGAGAACAATAATAAAGTCAAGGTGATAAACAGAAAGGTAAACATAGGTATGACTAAAGTGTAGCCTAAAAAGCAAGTCAGGAAGACAATAATCAAGTCAGGAAGTCAGTAACCAAGTGACTAATAGCATAAAAATGATGTGATAATAGTGTGACAAAATAGCTCTATATAAAGTATACATTTATAAGTAAAAACCCTTACAGATTCATTTAAGAAAAAGTTTTGATTTATTAGTTTGTCAGGTTGTCTAATATCTCTAACTAGTCTCATCTGTGCTCCAGTAACCAATGCATTCTCGCAAACAAAGCTAGCTGACATATTAAACAACTAACAGATGAACCAATACATTTATCTAAACGTATCCCAAATCCACCCAGGAAGTACAATTTAACTATGCTACGCATAGCTCGGCCAAGGACCTACCTGCACTAATAAGGACGAAACAGTACCCTCCCTGAGCACACAATTAATATAATCTCAAGAACTGATGTTATAAGTTAATACCAAGATTATCCAAAGGAAACCATCTAACAAACATAGGCTAAAAAGGAAACACAACTCTATCTTGCGCCTCACTAATAGGCAATATAGATACAATTCAACCCCGTAGAGGATAATTGTCCTAAGAAGACCTAAACAGTAACCCCCACACCCTTGCCAAGGAAAAACCCAAGGCCATGAAGGCCTGACAGTACAACTACGAGACAAAAGATTATTAGACCGAGAAAGCATAAATAGGATAACAATCGTAACTAACATGGAAAAAAGGGTGATCAAGCCTAAGTACAAACCCCACATACTATTTGGTCGCACTACAAGTACTATATACTCAAGCAGTTAGATAAAAAGAAAACCTAGCCCACCTGGGTGCCAAAGAAAATACTCGAAAAGTGCACAACACGGCATGAAACTTCGAACAAGCTAAAATCTATTTGAAACTATCAAATTAAATATCTAGAGGTTAAAATACAAAAAACAATACTCATATTTCCAGGTGCAATCCTAGCCTAAAAAGAGGCCTATGGCCTACGTCCCAGAAAAATAAGCTAAAAGTACCATTACAGAACCCTCAACTCAAGGAACTTATGGTTCGAAAATGAGATCAATTGGACCTTTGGAGGGTCGTTAATTGGAAAAGAAACGTTTATGTAACCATGGGAAAAACATGAATCAAAAAGACAAAACACACACCGAAAGGTGAATGCAGGACCGTCGATTGAGTAAAAACAACTCAGCCTACCAATAAAAACTCAAAACTAGATAGAAGGGAATGAATTAACATGGGGCACAAAGCTTGGAAGAAATATACCATGGTGGAATTTTACCATTGATAAGAAACTTGAACGGAGGAGACTCACCTGTAATGGAGAGGAGCAAGAACCACGTCGCCACCAATTATCCAAGAAGCCAATTTCCCACCAATTTATGTAGTGGAGGGGGCTTTAGAGTTAAAAAATTTGGGGAAGAATGTCAAAAAAATTGAGGTGGGGAACTTATATACTACTAGGTACACAGACCTTTGTGATTGTGTGTAACAGTGAAGAGATTGTGAGAGAGTATGTTATTGGTCAACATGATCGTGATGATAAAGCTCATGATTTCAAGGAAGAAGGGGATAGAGGGAAGAGATCACGTGAAAAGGCTTCACGATTGTGATGAATCAAGAACATAGAATGACACAATCGCGACCAAGGTCAAAGAAATTGTGATGAACAAGAACCTAGCCTTACGGGGTCGCACCCAAGCCTCCAAAATCTCGATGAAGGCACTGCGGCTGCAACTTTGATAGGAGAACTGTTGTTTTTATGATTTTTTAAAAGCTCCCATCAAAATGGAATCAGACACGGATTCCATCAAAAAAATTATGCAGCATTGAAATGACATTCCACACTCAATGGGATCTTTGAAATGACCATACAAGAATGTTTAAGCAAAAAAAGCTCCTAACCCAACTGAACCAAAATTTTCCCAAACTAACTAAGACACCAAGGAAACCAAAACGACATCAGACTCCCCTGAAAGTGCATCGATGACGCAATTAACCCAAAATCATCATTATGAAGGTGATAAAAGTGTCATAATTCCTATATGATGCTTTGATCATCAAGATCCACCCCAGGCTCAAAACCGAACTCCAGTAGAACTGAATTTGTAAAAATCAGCTCAAGTTCAAAATGGAAACCCCGGGACATGAACTAAAGGTTTAACTAGACCAAAGAAGGCTTTTTGAAGATAAAAAAATTGTAAGAATCCAATTCCAAGCATGTTTACTAAGAATTAACACTCGAGTTCGACTATTTTAAGGTTAAGCCTTTGAAACAGAAAAACCAAGATAACGAGCAACTGAGTAGCCAGTGAACCAAACTACCGATCCTAGCTAGCCATAAATGACTTGGGGTAACTACCAGATGGCTTTAGTCATTGAAAAAAAGTAAATAACCATGTGGTTTATTACAACATCCATCACTAAAATAGTTTTTCGTCCTCGAAAGTCAAGAATGGAGTTGTACCTACAGGCTCCAATTGGTGAGGGTGTATTGGGCTTGCATACCCCTTCCGAAGCCTCAGGTAGCCTAGTCGATCAGCTAATGCGTGTCCAAGAAACCTTCTCCACCAAAACCCTAGCTAATCTACATTACCACAATAAGGAAACGCACTACAATTTCATTACCAAACCATACCTACATGAACCAATCCACCCAAAAGCTAAAAATGTGGCAGAACCACAGTGAGATAGAAGTATGAAAACCATCTAACAAACAAGGTGTCACTACTAAAACTAAAAAAACTCCATTGAACCTTGAGCAACACATGCTACCCTAACTTTTGGTGGCTACAACCCCCTATTTATCCTTCCAGGATCACGAACCAATAGTCAAACCTAGAAATAACTACATCATCCCTCGCATCGGAACCAATGCATGACTAGGAACTACATTGAACCTCTCTGAAAAGAGCAAACCAACTAATTAAAAGTCAACACCTTACTGAAAGCTACCTTAGCATCCACACAGTCACCATCCCTAGTGTAAAAACCCACTATCCTCTACTCTAATCGCAGAGCCTCAAAGATCACTCTAACGGCTAATGTTATCTTATTACCCATTTACCAAACCACTAGAGCCCAAGGTCGTTACACCATAGGAAGGATCTAACTCCAATCACCTAACTAACCCCAAAGGGTACTCACCCTCCAACCGATCGCTCTTTAATGCAAAATCATACTCCACAAGAACATACTCATTATATGACATCAAAAGAACTCCAACCCTCAACTGGTAGAAAACACTGCAAAACTAAAACCACAAATCTACACTCTTGCTAACCCTAATGACCTGTCACCATAAAACCCTACCTACTAAACCACACTTCTATTAGGCAACTCTAAGACATACAATCTGAGTTACTAAGGAAATCTAATTGCAATACCAGTCACCCTCTAACTCCCGTCACCTGGTAACCCTACAATTTGAGCCACACATCCACTATGCAAACCAGGGATATAAAGGCAGAACCACGAAGGAAAAAATAGGACCCATAGCTTAACCAATAATCACACCATAAGGATTAGACCTTTACAGAGCCAATTGAACTCAAAGCGACAACCTAACCAGGGCAGGCACTTATATGGGCTTCACAAGCTCGATCCAGCACTAAAAAGAAACACAATTACCCTCCGAGACAACTATATTCTGTCGCACTTGGGATCTAGTCCCCAAAATGATATGGGAAAAATAATTTAGGGAACAGAAAAGTAAGGAGGCATTCAAGCCTATGGAAGGAACCTATATGAGCCTGTGGAAAGAGGGCCATCATATCCAAGGAACTGTTAGAGGAAAACTGAGTTATTTCACCACACAGATTACATAAACTGGTACCCAGAGAAAAACATTTGGGATGGAGGAACAAACATACCAATAAGACTAGCCAAATCCTAACAAATCACCCAAGGCACCACCAATAGAGTAAGGGGAAAAGTGGGACAAAAGGACCAAGAAAGTTCTCTAAGAACCAGTCTCCTAGTCTGCCAAAGAAATAGACCCTCATTCGGTAAGTGCCTAAGAGATCTCTATTACCTAGCCGAGGTACACCGGGAATGGCTTATAATAATAGTCATGGAGTGACATTACAAAACCTTATGAAAGGAGAATAACCAAGCCATGCTCGGAACACTAGAGAATAACCACTCAACCCTAAAACCCGAAGAACATCCTGGACCCCGCCTGGACAAAAAACTAAAAATCACCCCTAAATTCATCACTAAAAAAGGAAACCTCCATTGAAGGACTTGCGGGCCTCCTACCTCTCTAGCACAACAAGGCCAAAGACAGATCCCACAAGTATGATACAGAGAATCCTAGCAACATAATAGGGGAATAGAATCCAAATACCACATAAGCAACAATCTAAGATAAACCATAGAAGGACTAAGAACCAGATACATAATACATGACGCAAAAGGAGGTTTTATTTCCACAAAACACTATATCGCTCGAACCATCAACATAAAACAATGTAGATAGAACACCAAAGACCTAACCATAAGTAACGTAGACTCACTTGAAAGGTCTTGGGGCAACCCTCAACTGTCTGTGCATCATCGTTGATCAAAGAATAAAAGGTGTATGGAAGGATTTATTGATCGATCTTGTCGGGACCTCCACAAGAAAAACACTCACTGTTGAAACGTACACCCTGCCTAACTACTTGCTGATGTAAAGATGTAACTGATACAGATGGTATAAACCCTCACTAAGGGCAATCCCTAGCATAGTGTCCTCAAACAAAACACTCGAAACACCCATCCATGATCCAGCTCCTAGTTCCACGAGGAAAGTCCCTTACGAAATTCCCAAGTTATCCATACTCAAAGAATCCCCTCGAAGCTCTACTTCTGAAATAGACTCAAGATACTCCCCCATGGTCATCACTACCCTTAGAACCTGAGTGCAAACTGTGATAACCCTAACCTACCCCCTTAATACCCTACCATGGATACCTGATCCCATGCTAGGGAAGGACTATGACTGCTACTACCAAATCTGCATCCTCGTAGGGGCGATCCCTAGCATAATGTCCAACTCTCCATAAATAAATCAACCTACTAATGCTCCTTAAAGTGGATAAACCAACCCTCTGATGAAATCCTGCACCCTATCGTGCTTATTTAGAAGAAGTGCAGAGGCACACCTGACCATCCTATGAAATCTAGATGCATAGTTCCATATGGAACAAGACCCCTATTTGATACTAATAACCCCACATCTACCTATTGAACCTCTCACAATATCTGCTGGCATCCTGTCCAACCCTAGTGCTCTGAAGATCTAGTGTGATAGTGATACCTGGTGAAGACCGTATTGACCCAAAATACTATGGTTGATGAGGTACTTCCCTCGTGCTGGATGAAAACCCAAATAGCTCCTCCTAGTTCTGACCTCAACCCGCTTTTCCACCATATGAGTAGAACCCTCTCTAGCATCCACAAAAGGCATTTTTCTAGATATCTGAAAATAATGAAGTTAAATATAATCTCATGGAACCTATATAAAATCAATGCATGAAAAGAATTCAAGAAGTGATCTTCTTCCTAGAGTTCCTGTAGCCTCCCAAAGAAAGGATACATATGTCTATATACCGATCCGCGGAACTCTACTAGACACTTTTCTTTATACCAACAATACCGGTGAACCTAAGATCTGATACCACTCTATCAGGATGCAAAAATTAGGTCATGATGACGTCTTGAATTACCACTAGTAGACAAGCCTAAGCCGATCGCATGGAGCTGCAAGCAACGGACGACACTCTAAGAACCAATAAATAAGAAATAAAGCATAGGAAGAAGAGAAAATGGAAGGCATAATAGAAAATTAACCCAAACACTATCCCTAAGACTTGGTATTAGTGGTAGATAAATTACCTAAATACAACAGAGTACAACATCTCTATACAATACAAAAGCATAATTGTATTTGACTATAAGTTGAGGTAGAAGTTTTTTTGTTTGGAGAAGGGGTAGCCTTATGATAGAGAGGAGCACGAATCACGCCGTCACCAACTATTTTGCCACTTAAAAGCTAATTCCCCAACAATTTACGTGGTGCAAAGGGGTTTTAGAGTATGAAAATATAGGGATGAATGTCTGGAAATTTGAGGTGGGCAGCTTATATACTGGCAGGTATGCAGGACTTTATGATCGCGTGAAACATTGATGCAATCCGATAGAGTAACTTATTTGCCAACATAGTCATAATGGTGAAGCTCGCAATCACGAGGAAAAAGGGGAAAAATGGACACGATCTTGTGAAAATCCTCCCTGATCGAGATGAATCAACAACCTATACTTTTGCAATCGCAACTAGGCCTTAGAGATTGCGATGAAGACACTGCTCAACTTTGATAGCAAAATTATTGTATTTAGCATTTTTCAAAAATCACCCAATGAGGACTCAAAATGGAGTCGGGCATAGATCCAGTAAACCAAATATTTACAACGTATGGAAACAATATTTCAGACTTAATGTAATCATTGAAGAGACCATACAAGATTGTTTAAGCAAAACAATATCCCAACCCAACTGAGCCAAAATTGGCCAAAAACTGACTAAGCCACCAAGGCTCCCAAACATCGGACACCCCAGGAAGCTCACCAATGACCCAACTAGATCAAAATCATTATTTCATAGCTGATGGAAGTGTCAAATTTTTTATTCGGCACTCCAATCAACAAAATCCACCCCAGTCTCCAAAATGAACACCGATTGAACAGAATTCCACAAATCATCTCAAACTCAAAATGAATACCCAGAATATGAACTAAAGATCAAAATAGACCAAAATCATTGTTCTAGAGCTAACAAAACTATCATAATCCAATTCCTAGAATGCTTAGTAAGAATTCACTCTCAAGTTCCACTATTTCAAGGTTTAGCCTTAAAATAGGAAACTTATATAACGGGTAACTAACCTGACAGGGAACCAAATAACTGGTCCCAATAAACCATAAATGACTTGGGGAAACTACTAGATGGTTCTAAACACAAAAAAGATAGAAAAGAAAGTAATTGATCACGCAGGTCATTATAATACATATCTTTTTTAGGATTTTGTAAGATAGTTTGGGAATCATTCTATAGAACATTATTTTAATGGAAGGAGCATGTTAAAGGACATCATGTAGTCTAATAGGTTACAATATAACTTAAAATAACTAAAATACAAATATTTCAGATAGATAGCAATTCACACAAAACACATAACAGTTTAGGGAAAACCTGATCATATCACTTATCATAGGATGCTAATTTTATGTTCAACATGTTCTTATAGAAACCTATATGAATCAAGACAAATATATATATGAACACATATGCATACTGTAAATCCAAAAAGGCTAATGCACACAGTTGATAAGAATTTTATAAAGAATCATATGTAGAAGGAAATTTGAAAAGACAAACCAAATAGACTTTTAATCTAATCCCAATAAACAACCTAATGCTAGACTAGTTTTAAGAGATAGGGAGGGTCATTGATGTCAACTCATCTAAAAAGAATATAATTTAATCTAAACACAACCTATGAAAAATCCTCATAAGTAAATCTTTCTATACACATTCTGCAATAAAAATAAGCCAAGGTGATTAGAGATAAGTAGTGGAAGGAAGCAATCATAGAAAAAATATATGTTTTTATCCTTAGAAGTAAGAACTAATGAAAGAAATGTATCAATATGTCTCTCTTTGAACCAGACCGGCATATATTAAGTTAAGAGTTGTAGGTTCATTATATAAACTTTAACAAAAGAGAGTAGATGAATATCATTACATATAATTTCAACCAAAATGGTTTTGGCTCATAAAAAATAACACTCGAGTTTAGTCAATTACACAAAGATAGATGAATGTAAAACCATCATTGACTCTAACAAGTTTAACTAGTAACAGGAACTCACATAGGATCAAATAAATCTTCCTTTAGTAATGATTTAGTCAATCATGAGAAATTCAAGAAACAATAAGACCAAACAATTAGATGGCTAGGTATTATTTCAACCAGCTATGAGTAGATGTAAAATCACATTAGTTAATAGAAATATAAAAACAATCATGTATCCGTTAAGATAATAGTCAAACTCAGATAAAATAAGAGCAAGATGCACGAAAGGAAAGCTCTAACATGCTTAATTTTACTCCAGCCTTAGTCTAGATACTATTTAATAATTGAACATGATCACACACAATTAACTGGCAATCCAGTTGACAGAAAGATAAAAAAACCATACACTATACATATTCAAGTACAATCCTTATCAACTAAAATGAATAAGTTTGTAAGTCATGCTTATATTATAGTTTTGACATTATCTAGGAACTAAGTGTATAGGTAAACAAATTTAATTAACACATAGGCATGTTGACATGAAAGAGAAAGGTGTGATGGCATCTATATCCTACCTGTAGACAAGACTAACCTCTGCCTAGAGCAAGTAGCGATAGACCATATCAAGTTTACAAATAAAAGAAAAGAGGGGAAAGAAAAAAAAACAAGAAAGAAGAGAAATAGAATAAATAACAGAAAGTAAATCCTCCAGAACTTGGTGTCATGGATGTCGAGCATCTATATATAAAATAGTACAAAACACAACCCATAACAGGGCAAAAAGGGCAAAATAGCTATCCAGATCCCAACTAGAACAATAGTGAAGACTGGCTATGTCACAACCTAAAATTAAGGTTATGATGGCCTCCTGTAGACAAGCCTAACCATATAGGATGGATCTATGCGCAAAGGGCTATAAACACTCGAATCATCCAGCAAAAGAGGAAAAACATAGGCTGAAAAATAAAAGATCGGAAGCAGAAGAAATACATACACTACCTAAGATCCAAAACCTGGTATCAATGACATATGGAGCTACTATATAGAGTATCCAAAAGATATCAATAAAAAGCAACTCCTACAAAAGTAATACAATACAGGGCATGACATAGACTGAATAAAGCTGGATGACATCAAGAAAACCACGATCTGCTCGAATGACAAATCTCACTGTATTATGCTCAACAAGATGTATCTACAACGCATGATCACGATGTCTTTGATAACCCTTGCAAGTATCTGCACCATGAAAACGATACAGAAGTGCAACATGAGTACCAAACAAGGTACCAGTAGGCATCTTAATCCGACTAGGCTAATATAAAATACAAGTAATAAAGGAAAGGAAGTAAAATGATATACAATAGTAGGAAAGAGGTAAACCTAATAGATATGTCAAAGATAAGATACTGGAAGCATAAGTAATCTGGAGCGACCAGTACCCGAAAACCTGAAATTGAAGTAAGCGTACCTGTACTCCAGCTAAGCCAAGACCCAACTAACCATAAGCATATATATATATATATATATATGAATTAAAAATAAAGGATCGAACAATAGCATATAGCTAAGTAAGGAACAAAAGTAAACAAACAAAATCTACACGGAGTCCCAAACAACCGATAAGTACAAATAACACAAACAAACCCACCGTGACTTCCCTCTTAAGCCCGGTGAGAACAAACAATATGAAGTTAATACACGGGGTGCAGGAAAAATAAAATAGGATAGTATCATGTAGTCCAACACCATCCTCTCAATCATTGCCAATCTCGGGCCTCTCCCAAACAGTGCCAAACTAAGGGGTTTGCGCCTCTAATCAAGTGTAGGATATGTGCCCCATTAGTGTCAAACTTAAGGTCTATGCCCTGGAAGACCGCAATTTTAATCAAATATAGGGTCTATGCCCCATCAATGCCAAACATAGGGTCCACGCCCCGGAGGAACACACCTCTAATCAAATGTAGGGTCTGTGGCCCAACAGTGTCAAACTTAGGGTCTGTGCCCCTAAAGACCACACTTCTAATAAAATGTAGGGGTTCACACCCATCAGTTCTAATTAAACCCAAATAATAATATACAGGGGCCTCACCACAAAATAGAAACAATAAAATTGATAATAACAAAATGGAAAGTAACTGGAGTCTAGGATCGGCCAAAGGCAACCAACTATGAGCTCATCTCACCATACTCATCATGCGACAACTAAAATAGTTCCCAAAGTTGTGGCCCCTTTGCGGTGAGGCCAGGACCTAGGCATACAACCCTTGACCTTTTATTCTCTTTCACGGGCCCTCGGAGTCCAAAAAGGATATCAGTAAAAAATACAACGATCAACCTAAAGCCAAACCCACGCTATTAGCCGTATCACAAGCACAAAATAATAGCCTAGTCTATAATGTACAAAAATAAACCTAGCCTAACTGGGCACTGGCGAAAGTCCCCGAAATGTGTGCATCGTGGGACTGAAGCTCCAACACAACTAAAGTCACCCAAAACTATAAAATTACATCCAAGGATTAAAACATGGAGAATGAGACCCATATTACAATTAGCAACTTGGGTCAAAAAAGCGGGCCCTAAAACAGGCCTGTAGACCCCACAACCCAAGAAAATAATCTAAAATTACCAGCATGAAGGCCTTAACTCAAGGAATACATGGTTCA
>JBDJHY010962104.1:0-14549 GCA_039654485.1 Withania somnifera
GGGGAGATAACCAGGGAATCCCCGATGACGAGCTACTTGCACTGTTCAAAACTCAATCGTGAATGGCTCAACCTCTCTATCCGTCTCCACTTAAATATTAGGTTTTTGTTAGTTTTTTTCGTGGAAGTGTTCAAATGTGTGGCGTGCCCTTAACCCACATATGATGAACCAAAGTCCCAAGTGCTGTACCTTTAGGAATAATAAATGGTTGCTTGATATTCTGACCTAGGTTGTTCCCTCCTAGTTCTCTCATGTTGATAACTGTATGCTTCTTCAAAGCTAACCAGAAGAGCCTTAGATATGTCAAAGGTAACTTTTTTAGGCTAATGAAAAATGTTTGGAACAGCATTTAGTCCAGTAGTAAAGAATAAGGAAAGAGAATCAATAGTCTACTTCCACCTATTGTCCCAAATAAACTGTTACAAATCACTGACCGAAAAAGGTATGTCCATTTCCAGCATATGTTAGAGAGTTGCAAGGCTAAAATATGTGCACAGTGCAACGAGTAAATGCACTCTAATCAAATATTCTCATTAGGGTTTAATGTTTGACATTAGTAGGACTAGGAGCATGAAACCATGGTGTACAAAGTTTATACTTTATGCGTGACAGTCCAAAGATAGTCTACCATATGCTACTAGTTCACTAGATTACTGTATTCAGGAACTTTTTTTTTGTTTGTAATTATTATCTTGGCCTTCTTACAGATGTTGGAGGACCAATTGAAGCCGGTGATATAGCCCTTTTAGCTGGAGAGGAGCAAAAAGAAGCTGAGAAAGTACGACTCCTTAAACAGAAGATTTCGGAGAATGCCTCTGCCATACCTGTTGTATTTACTAGGATGAAGGAATGTATGAGAAGGGTTGATAAACTACAATCGTGCAACGGAGTCATCCATCCTGCCTTTAAAAGGAAACGGACTTATTGAGAATTATTGGTATGGTATTGTAGATGTAGCTTAAAGTTATGCTAGACAGAGCAGACAACGGCAAAGTTCATGCGAATTATTCCCAAAAAAATTTCTAAACTGTCACACTTAGGGGACACATTCTATTGTTGTAACTAAGGGAGCGTTAGATTGCAGAAATCATTTGCTTGTTTGGTATATATGCAGACAGTTTTTTCCTAAGGAAAACATTTTCCATCAAAATGAAGGAAATGGGCAGAGTTATTTTCCTTACAACTAACACGTAAACATTATCTTAGTCTTGATTACTTTATTGCCATTAGGTGATGGTTGTCAAATGCGGTTGGCTAAATTCTTTGCAATTGAAAAGCAACAAATAAGCTTTCAACTATGATCCGTCGTTATAGTTCCAAATAATTATAATCTGCAGTCATTATAGCATTATTTTGAAATACATATACAAACGCAATAGCTAATCACGACATATAATACACATGCAATTTGTATTTATATGCCAAAATTAGGTTGATTTCTATTGGTATGTCAAGATCTGTTTAGAGTAGTTATTTATATTTTGAGGTTTGATTTGTATTTGAATGCGTGGATGGGACTGATTTTTATTCCTACCGCGGAGGATTTAATTTTTATTTTGTATTTGAATGTTTTTATATATATATATATATATATATACAAGTTTTAAATATATGTTGTTATTAATTTTAATTAGCAAAGTGTTGTTAGGAAGGGCTAAATTTAACCCTCTCTTTTTTGAAATTTCTCGATGGTCCAATCTATTGATACAAATGATAGTAATAAAGAAGGTTAGGATGCTGAGTTGACAAGTTTGCCTTTTTAAAATTTCCTCATCTGCAAATGGTCCAATATATTGATGCTAATTATAGTAATAAAGAAGGTTATGATTCTGAGTGGAATTTCATTGGCTCATATCTCATGTCTCATGAATGGAAATTTGCCTGTATAAGTTTGACGAACCATAGTTGTAATAAAAGTGATTGCAATATATTGACTGATTGGTATGACAATAATGAAGCTCACAATCCATAGCCTTGCTACATGCTACAAAGAAACATTTTAGAGAAGCACGTATGATACAAATGAAGACAATTCCCCAACAAATCTGAATGCTCTCAATGGAAATCCAACAGTACGTGTACAAGGTATGAAATCCATTTAGTACAGAAACACCGTATAACTACAGAGAGATCCCCACTCACAAGGTCAGCTGAATATGAGCCCTGTGAAAAATTTGAATCACATACGAAGCAGACGTCTCACTGCCAGTAGTAATGAACATTAACAGGTCACATCAAGCTGTTACACTTGATATTCCTATACTTAGATTGTGATTGCTTTACAACTTATTACATCATCATCAGATATTGACTTTGGAATGGAAGAGCTCACTAACACCCCATCCATGTTCCTTGCGTTTTCAACATTAAAAACGACAGTACTAAGGCCCTTTCCAATAATAAAGATATTATTCCCCACAGCCACAAGCCGACAGGGAGGCTTTGTCAATAGGGGTGACAATCTTCCAACTGCCACCCACTCCCTGATATCCTTTTGCCACATCATCAACCTTGTACCTGAAGACTGATCCAACACATAAAGCGTCCCATCTACAACAACTGCTGGACCATGCCAACCTGAGGCTAACTCAGAAGCTGCCGGCTGCCATGTGCTGCTGGATGGTTCAAAGAAAAATGCAGACACTAAAGAAGACAAAGGCGAAGAACCCCCACGAATGTAAATCTTCCCATCCAAGACTATAGAATCTTCAATATCAAGGAAATTGTTAGGCTTTTCATGTAAAGTCCAACTTCTTGTGTCTGAGTTGTAAGTCTCCCAGGAAGGTAAATTAATGGAATTTGGCCCTATGCCCCCAATTGCATAGATTTTTTCATCTAACAGTTCAGATACACAGTAGCACCTGAAAAAACAAACAGATTCAGATAAGCTCTGGTGTATTGTCCAACCAAAAAATGAAGTTTGACAGGGCTAACTTGAATGACAATAATAATATTTTTTTTATAACTGTCGTGTCTGAGCCAGTTTTCGCACACCTCGACTAAATCTACGTTATACCTACCACCTCCCACCAACAACAGGCATCACGTAACTTTATTCACCAAGGCTAGAACAGATGGAAAGAATCACCTAGTGTTTTTTGTCTCCACTTGAGCCAGAGACCTTAGGCCTTATGATTCTGTAACCCTAACCCACTTCATTGACCGCTGGCCACACCCTTGAGTGCTGAATGACTATAATAATATGTAAATAGTAAGATTATTATTCTCATCAGTAAGTGAAGGTGAGGCTGTAGTAACCACGAAAAACTTATATTCCCTCCTTTTAAAATAAATGACCTACTTCCATTTTTAGTCCTTTTAAAAAAGAATGACCTTTACCTTTTTTTTTTTTTTCATAACTCTAATTCTAATTTTCCACTTGACATGTCTAAAACCACAAGATTAAAGGGCATTTTGTTACATTTGACATAACTTTAATTTAAGACCACAAGATTCAAAATTCTTCTTTATTTTCTTAAATTCCGTTCCAAGCCAAAACATGTTTCTTTTTTAAGCATAGGGAGTAGAACAAAAAACTTCACCAAAAGGTAAAGACACCAGACAAGGAGGAAACACAATAATCAAAGTGAATAAAACCCCAATAAGCAAAGGAGCCAAAGGGTTTCTCATGCCACTAAGCAATCGACTCATACCTACAAGTTCCATAACAGATCCAATATGTGTTAAGATTAATGATCTTAGAAGGAAATACAAAAATGTAGCATATAGAGGTTATGCGATAATAACAATCTTAATATCATGATATGTTATCAAGAAAATAGACCATACAAGCATTTGGAAATTGAATACGTTAAAAGAAACATTGGCAAGTGAAGATTAATAGGTTGAATCAAAAACTCAAAATGCTAACAAGAAAGCAAGCTGAAAAAATACCTTGGAACCACCAAGGAAGCAGCTTGATTCCACTTATTCATGGAAGCATCATAACAATAGACTTCGTTAGTAGCATCTTCAATCCAGCCACATCCACCGAATAGGAATAGTTTCTTTCCTAACACTTCAAAGCCTACACCTTTTCTCCTTATGCAGCGATTTGGAAGTCCTAGAATGGGCTTCCATCCCCTTTTTAATCGAGTTGGGTCCAAAACATAACAACACAGCATTTCAGACTTGTCTCTACCTAAGGCATAAATCCAACTCTCATGGAAATGATGTTTCTTCCTGTAGGAATACCACTCTTCACCACAAACCAAGTCTCTCCATTTTCTTGACACACACTTCAGAAGCACATGAAACTTTCGAGGAACCCGAGCCAAACAGAAAAGTGCAATGTCATCAGGAAGCCCAGGAATTAATCGTGATGCCTCTTGATCCAACTCACTATTATCCCCCGAACCACTGTCCTCAACCCCCACAGACAGGTCATTATCCAATGTGTTTTCTATCTCAACAAAATTCTCTGATTCAGAATGCACGTGTTCCATGTTTGTTACTGTACCCTACAAAGCAGAGATCCACAAGCTAATCAATATCAGTAAAGTTGCTCCATCTCATACACCAGACAAAACCAATCATCTTATTAGATCCAAAGCACATTGCGGAGCATGTTAAGATTTAACACTAAAGATATATAATCCTTTTTCTTGTGGTGATCAAGAACTTGAAAAATATTAACAAGTATCAGTCTTTGTTTCCCAAAAATCACAAACATCAAATCATATCCATCTATCAAGAATCCCAAGCCCGGGATCATTGGAAACAGCCTCTCTACCTCCACAAAGTAGAGGTAAGGTCTACTACACTCTACCCTTCCCAGACATTTCACTCCAGTAATCAATAATTCATTACCTTTAATACTAGGCATTCTCTAGAACTACAAGTTTTCTAATAATTTCACACTAATCTTTACATTGACAACCCATTTTTTGAAGGTACAGGAAATTAACAAACTCTAGTACTCACCAATTATAACTTAGATTCAGAAAACAATCAAACAAAAGAGCTTAAGAAAAGTTCAGATCCCTCAAATTCAGAGATCTAGAACTATACAAAATAAACACCATACAATAAAAAAGTATACAAATTCTACTACCCTTTTGTGAGTAATTGGATACAAAACCAACAGATCAAATGAAAAAAAAAAAATCATCTACATCTTTTTCCCTACCAAATCTATGCAAAAATTCACCAATTAATTTATTCCAAAAAAAAAAATGAATTGCAGGAACTGACCTGTGGATTATTGAACTGCATTTGACGATCTAACAAGACGAAATAGGAATGAATGAAAGTATGAGAAGTCGAAACAATTTCTTCAGACTTGAGGAGGAAGTGAACCAATTTAGAGGGCCTTTATTTACGGAATATCTTTGAGCCTTTTTGCCCTTTGGATTTGGATTTATTTTATTTTATTTTTTGAAAAATGATTTTGGGAAGAGATCTTTTTGAGTTTGGGTTAGTCTTCTTTTGAAAAATAGTTCTTCTTGGATTATGAACTATTACTATTTCCATAGAATTTGATGTTCCGATAAATAGGAGTCCAGTCGTCTTACTTTCTTCACGTATAACTTAATTGTAAAATGGATAGATAGTGAATCTATTTGTCTTCTGCTCACCAAAAATCGTTTATTTGAAAGTTAATGAAAAATAGGCCCAGGAATGATGAATATCTTTAAATAAACAAATTCATATTTTGCAAATTCGAAATTGACTAATAGTTCCATAAATAAAATAATCACTCACAATAAATCAGTTGATTCGTAGTAATAAAAATTGTATCCTTTTAGAACAGTGCATACGCCTTTGGATGCAAAATGTCGAAGAAAAAAAAGGTCCGTTATATGTGTTTTGAAATGGTAAACAAAATACATCAAAATTGTAATACAAGTCGACTAACAAATTAAGATTCTTGTTTGACACTAGAAAGTAGATAAATTAGTTTGCCTTTTGACTAGAGTAGTCCAGAAACACAATCTGCTGAGAGCATATCAGTGCATTGTTTGCAACATTTTCTATTCTAATAGTAAATGCAAAAGATGAATCTTGTAAAAAAAAACTACTATTTTAAAAGTCGTAGATCGATCAATTTCAATGCCTGTTTTGGCAGGGTTACCAATATATAACGGTGAGGTGAGAGGTACAGAGACAATGGAAGTATAGTACTGTATACATCACACTCCTATCTGGACTCCTTCACAATTTAAGCAGCTACATTTATTCTCATTCGCCGGCCTCTATACCACTTATTTTAAGTTGTTCTGCAGTTTTACTGTTAATTGAACCTCTAGTAACTGGTCCACTTTTTCGTTCGACCTGGCATGCGTTAGAGCTTTGGTCGGAATACTTTTCTGCCTGGCCTCAACAAGCCCTCTTGAGTCAACGACACTACGAGCTGGAGATCAGAAAGCATTAAATAAGCACATTAACAAGGCAAGAAAAATAGAAGACTTTGGCAGCTCACACATCAACGCTTCTCAGATCTAGTACTTTACCTCTCCCTTCCTATTAAACATTTGACCCCACACAAAGCCGCGCGCATTGTAAGCAGACGGACCGTGGATCTATAAATTGATACAGTTAGAACGAAGGCTGTAAGTAGATGACGGTTCTTAAAAAACATTAGATTTACTTAATTTTTCCTTCTTACCACAAACAATATCCAATCATCAGCTCTCAAAGGTCTATGGAACCACATCCTGAGAAAAGGAAACAGAAGTGAAAATATAAGTACAGTTGCATGTCAAATGTCTTAACCAGCGATAAAGGAAACTTATGATTCAAGTAAGATATCAACCCTGAACTCTATTTTGAACTTCAAATTCCACATGTAACTTCATTGTGCCTCGTATCATCTAGTGGTGTTTGACCAGCAGGTTAGGGGGGAATCTCGTCAAAGTCCTTTGAGAATCTGGCAAATTCTGATTTGCAGTTCTTTCATGTCAATAACACAAAAGTCACTAATTTGGAGACATTAATTTCCTATCCTATAGGAAACTATTGTCACAGCAACTTGTAATTAGCATAAAAAAAAGGTCCAACTGAGACCATCTGGAACAGGTTTAACACATTCTGAATGACTCGCGACCACTTCAACATCCCTCCATTCCCTCTGGCAACTCCCACACCAGTAGAAGTAAAAGGTAGTTTTGGACTTCCATAACCAACATCACTCTACAATCTCCCTCCATTGCCATCTTATGTTGTTCTTCTACATTCCTATTTTACTTTCCCAACCAAAGGCTGGGATCAGACCCACATGGGAGTGGTGTGGGCAGACTTAAGTCAGGAAGCGCAGGCTCAGTAAAAGTTTGTAACGATTACAGACTGCGGGGTTCCCCCACACGTGTAATGCTTCAAGAGAAGAATCAACGGATGAATGCATGCATAGGCAAATATGTATTAAACTGTTGTCAGAAAATCAAGAGAAGTTTGGAATGTGATACGCGCAACAATCGTTATAACATGGAGAGAGAGGAAGAAAGGAAGGAGAATGCATCGATTCTTACGTTTAATAGTATTTCCTTACGTTCAGGACCAGCATGGCTCATGTTCATGATTGTTACAATGACGAGGCCTTGGTCGACTTTAGTAGTTTTCTATATAATATGTGAGAATTACTTTTGTGTTAATGGTTCATACCAGCATACCTCTTATGCTGTGATAATTTTATAGAATTTCACCTTCTAGATAAAAGAAGGATATCAAGCAAATGTAGGTCTAGATTCATAAACTTATATAGTATTCAATAGGATACCTCAGGATATTCTATATTTTAATTGTAGACCATTTACTTATTAGCATAGGGATTGTTATCTACCATTTTATATAATACCCTAAAACTAATATATAGGGACCACATTTTGTTCACTGGCATAAGAGCCCATAAGATTTCACATGGCTTCCGCTACTGGAGGCCATAACGGCCAACATGTGAAAGCCCGCCAGGCTAATATTTTCTTGGTTTACCTCCAACTTCTGGTGCTCGACACCGCTCCCCTCCCTCAAATGGTGCCCCTACTCCCCACATGTTCTAACATAGTTCAACAACCATTTATATCTCTGCTATTTGTTATGCATTCGGTGCTGCTATTTGTTATGCATCCGGTGCAAACAGTTCAAATTTTTTATGAGATAGTTTTACCCAAATCAACAATCACCATTATTTCTTTTTCTGGTTTTAGTTGAGCTTATTATTTTTTTGTGATAAATGATTGGCTATTACAACTTTAATTCCACCAACATCACCATTGTTCATTTGAAGAACTAGAGGTGTTTCACGTGAACCGTGGTCTCCCGTGAAATTAGATATTCTATGTATATATTTTCTAAAATTAGTATTATATTATATTCTGGAATCCATTCTAAAAGAAGGTTATGTGGTGTACTTGGTTTAGTGTTGAGTTATTTACCTTGAGGTCTAGGGATCAATTCCCACTTACGATATTTTTTTTTTCTAGAGGCGCACCCACGTTCTAGAAATTCTAGATTCGACTATGATATTGCTAACATCTCTAGATCAACTGGGCTCTCTTAAAAAGTGAAGAAGCCAATGTGGTGATTTCATTTTCTCCACCTCTCTACTGACGTGCACCTTGTTACAACATTATTTAGCCAAATTTCCTTAAAAGAAATGGCTACTGGCAATTTATTTTCTTCTTAATTTATTTGGTCATTTAGTTTTCTTTTCTTAAGGCTCATCTTTTTAATTTCTTTAGTCACATTGATATTTGTACCTAAATGGTTAAATCTAGGACTGATATGGGTCTGGATAGAGCGACATAGTTAGTTAGGATTCATACAACAGACCTCAACTAACTTGGGACTGTGCATACCTATTGTTGTTGCATACTCCTGATTTTTGTGGTCTCTTATTCTTCAAAAACTGGTGCATTTGTGCATAGGTGATATAATAGGGATGCATGGTGTTTTTCGGGCCTGTTTGATTTATCTTTTCTCACCTGATTTAATGTATTTTCTGATTAACTGTGATTGTTTATCACCCTTTTAGCTAATAACTATTTTCTCACATAAGAAATAAGAATCAGCTTCTTAAATCAGACCAATGTGTCAAAAGAAGGAGAAACAGATAACGCGAAAAGAACTGTGAGATAAGATATACCCAAGTCATCTCTCAATGTAGTTAGACATTCGCCGGGTGGTGGGGTGATGTTGGACTTTGACATTTGAGGGGCCAAAAGGAACTATGAGAGCCTGATGTTCAAGAATTGGGAACCATTTCATGAAGAAATTAAGCTATCCTAGAATGGCATGTATCAGTTTATCCATATAAGCTTCTCAGGCAAAATTGACATATTCCCCATAAATATAAAGCTGGCACATTAAAGGAAAAACAAATGGAATAAAAGTTTTTGGAACTCACGAATGATCCAGGCTAACCGAACTTGTGCTGAAATCCTTCTTTCGATGAGGATTCAGACTGACAGTAAGAAAGATTAGATCTGATGTATATGCTGCAACACATCTGCAACCAGCATATTTATTGCATTAAAAGATGGAGACTGCTATATGGCCTCATTCTGCAAAATTTAAAGACTTCTATTTTAAGAAATTACATATTCCTAATTTTAGTTTTTTTTATGTTAATATTCACCTACAAGGAAGAAATATGATTTTGATGAAAAATATACAATTTTTAACCAGTATAATTTTGAAAAAAATATTCATCTGTGTACCCCAAGTGTCAGAACTCTTTCTCTAGCTCAATAATAAATCTACTCATAAGAAACTCTTGCTGACCTAAGCTAAGTCTGCTAAACAGCCTGCTTTTCTCCTTTTAATTAAAATTTTAGCTAATCAGACGAAAGAACTGATAGCTTACCTATGTAAAGCCTGGTCATCGGAGAGTTTTCCTTTTGCTCTAAACCAATATTTCAACCTGTGTGGGAAAGAGATGATGCAAACATGATGAGGATACTACTATATACAAGCTAACATGAATCGTCACAGTTTAGTTAATTAAAGTTGCTACCTCAGAAGGAAAATTAATAGCTGAAAGCACGACTAACCTTGGAGGAGACTTCGTCTGATTAGTGGCATTATTAGGTTCACAAAACCTTATTTCTATTGGCCAGGGTACAAAATTTGCAGTAGCAACCTTATTTCGGTATGTCCTGTCAAAACTCATTGTTAGCATCACCTAACCAAGGATCCAAAAAATAAGTAACCACAAATAGAATAAAAAAGTTGTATGCAGCTTCTAATTTTCAGATCTCGGACATAGTAGGAAAATATGCAATCAATTAACCCTCATAATGTTGTTATCCCTCACACAAATAATCTAGAGTTGTTAAAAATCATTTGAGGCTTTAGTGTGCCAAGATCAAGAATGACCTTTTATTCTCAATTAAACATTGCTAAAGAAAGCACCATGTCAAGGCCTAAATTTAAATTTCATTATTGGTCATGTCCCGATGCCTTTCATAAGCAGGCAGCTAATGAATGTTTTGAATAGAAATAAAAAGAAAGGGTCAACTTCCAACTTGTTGAGTTCTCTTTTTTGACAGAAGAATCGAAAAGGAAAAACTAATTTTCTCACGCTAATTCCATATCAACTCCATTAAAACCAAATTCAAACACAGGGGTAAAACAAAATAATAAAATCCTAAAATAGAAACAAAAGAAAAGCATCTTTTGTTCACATGGAATGAGATCAAGCAATTGAATTACAGGCCTTACAGCAAAATAAGTAAAAATTGGGTAGTTGGACTTGGGAACCAGATTGACACCACAAAAGGATGCTCATATTAACAAGAGGCTGCCACCATCCTTACCCATATTGCTAAATTGTGTACGCAGGTTTAGCATTTCCCAACCTTCTCTCAACTGTCCTTCTCTTATGATTGTTCTTTTTCTCTTTTTGTTTTGGGATACCAGAATCTCTGACAGAGATGAGTTTAAATGGAGCGACGTGGACAGTGAAGATTCATGTAGCCGATCCCAACTTTCTTAGGAGTGAGGCTAGTTCTTGTAGTATAAGTTTTGTGCTTTTTCTCTGGCTTGTTTTTCCTTAGTAGTGACTTGTTTGGTTAATATTGTTTCCCAGGTGCTACAGATGAAATTCCTAGAGGAAGTAGCTTGAGTGAAAATTAGATCAGAAAGGATTGATAAGTGTAACACAGTAACTAGGAGGCATTTTATCACATTAGGCAAAAAAAGTATAACTAAGAAGTATTTTTCACAAGAACCACTTTACTATAATTCAGATACTTAATAATCCCCTTAGCTTTTGTGTCTAGTTGGTTTCTTTGCCACCAAGTTGTTATCGGTCATCATCATCATCAATGTCATATTTCCATCTACAAAAATACTTTGCAGGTATTTCATTGTACTTGGAGCTAATGGTATTTGCCTCCATAATGAGAATTAAAATTACCATTTTAAGGGTAATATGAGAAATGTCAGGGAACTAATTTCTCCGTACCATGTTCCGGATATCTTCTTCGCTCTCTTTCCTTCTCCACCTTGAGTTCCTTCTTCCTCCCTTGTTATTTCCTTCTCTTACATGTCTAATTCACTTGTTCTCTTCTCCGCCTATACCCTTCTCTCTTATCTAGTTTCATCCAAACTGCAGAATCTATACGAATGGATGATATGGTATGGATCTCATAGATTTAATATGTAAAACCATGTTGAAAATATCAATCCATCTCTATACTTCTCGCTTCGTCATCCCACTTGAGTTCTCCCAAAGCTACAGCATCTATTTTATACCTCTTTCCTGTTATTCCTTTTCTGTCACAAGTCCAGATTCCCTTCTTCCTCTTCTCTACCCGTACCCTCCCCTCTTTGTTATCTCTTTTTTCAAACGCACCCCCATTTTTCCTGCACCTCTTTCTTTATCTCTCAAGCTCCAACAGTTCTGCATTATTTCCACTTTTTTACATCAGACGGATTTTTTCCCAGGTCTTTCTGCCTGCAGTTTTCTCTTCATTCTAAATTGCAGCAGCTCTGCTCCATCAAATCATTCATTATTTGGTATTCAATCTTCATTTAATTTCAAACTCACAAGTTGTAATAAACCTTAGCTCTTCCAGACCACAAAAGAATCCACGCTACCACCAACAGAAATTTCATGCTTCATTTCTCCTAAACGGAAGTCTTACAAGTGAAGACGTGGTAATCAGGCGTGCCATGAGAGTTGGTTAATGAAACTCATGACTAAGCAAACACTTGTACTACTATATCCACTTCAAAGCCAAAGTGTTCAAGCGATACTAGAGAATTCAAGCTGGAGAAGTTACACTTCCAATGGCACAAATTGAGTAATGTATCCCATATGATTTAGTAAATTACTTCCTCTTCCACTTGATTATTTTAAATGGTTTCCTCAAGGAAAATACTTTAAAACCTATGCACCACGCTATTTACAATACATTACCTTATAAGATACGTGTACACCAATTGCAATAATTCTAAAACACTATAGTATGATGGCATAACAGCGCAACTGACCTGGGAAGCCGAGGATCAGTCTTGCGCATTTCTCTCAAATCTTCCATTGATAAAAGCTGTTGCAGATTTCAACAAAAGGATAAGAAGAATAGGCTCGGAGCACAGTTGCAGATATAGCAGAGCTAATGGAATTGTAAGAAGATTACTGTCTCTGGATCAGGCACATTAGGCATTTCTGCATCCTGATGATCAAATCCATCTTCATCTTTCTGTCACGTTATATGCCAATAATAGATGCAGTTTCAAACAAAATATTACAAACATAAAAACCAGTAAAAAGATAATGGTGTAATCAAAATAGAATAAGTGTATCACATAAAGTTGCATTGACCAAAAGTTACTGCAATATTCCAGGCAAAAACAAGTGATCCATCAAAGTCCCAATTACCATTGTAAGTCTAAGATTTTTGTGGGGGTAGCAGTTGGATCAAGAAAATATCAGAACAGGGTTCCATGGACAGACTTCAAAACAAATAGAACAAAACATTTCAGAAATGACTGAAAGTTGATGAGCCGATCCTATTGTCTTCCAAAATGAAGCTTGCTAACTTTCAGCTTTCTTCATTATTTTGTGTGATTAGAAGGTTAAAAATTGATATTGACATGTGATGCCTACATGATATCCACATATGAAGAATACAAATGACCACAGTTTAATAGAAATCCAAGTTATGCTGAATTCATTCAAAACTATGCTTTCTGTGCTGATACTTCCCCCTGAATGCATTTTCTTCATAGTTTGTATTTCTACCACAAGTCCTCATTACATAGGCATGCAAGTTCATGCCTTTGCATGAATCTATCAACTTGCTATATACAATCATATCAATTTAGAAACATACATGGGCTGAATTACAAAAGTGAGCCATAAAAAAAGGTATGCTAAGATGTGACCAACTTGATGAAAGGCTGATAATCACCTGAAATGAAGCTATCAATGTGAATACGACATTCCCTTTCTGAATTGCGTCCACCCTCCGTGTAGCGAAGCTCTTTCCATCACGTACACGGTAAACTTGATATATGATTGGTACTACAATCATAAGTGTGGGAATGGATAAGACAAAAGTTTTTAGTCAACTGGATTTACATTGGTACATGAAAAAGAGGCCTATGTAGATACTTCTGATTGGGAGTAAACACTCTTTAACCCACTGAACTGACTCCTCAGTCTGGAATACATGAGAGTGTATCACAATAACTAATCCATATTGGCAAACTGCCCTCAATCTAACGGTAATCATTTAGTAAGTCAATAAACAAAACGTATTTCATAAATCGTTGAAGGATGTAAATCCTGGAACCCATCAATGCCCAGGCAAGGAAATGCTTCAGTCCAGTAAATGATAACCAATTATTTAGTCATTTAAGGAGAGCAATGTCAATATGAAACCATATAGAATAATATTTTTGGACAGCTTGTGAAGGAGGATGTGTCTTATATCTTGGCACAAACAAAAGAGCCAGAAAGGAGAAGAAAAGTAAGAAACTCATATAGTCAGCAGGGCTCCGCAAGCTGATACATACTAGAACTAGCAGACCCAAATATGAACACACAGGAGTCTTTCTTAAAATTCAAACCACAAAAATACTAGTAATATTTTTTTGATTTCCTGTACATTTGTATTTACTTCAATAACTCTGGCTATAGTATAAAAAAAATTCCGAGGGTGTTATAATTCCTCAATGACAGCACATGCAGCAGTTAACAACCAAAGAGGTTGGTTCGATTCCTCCACATTCCTCCACACAAACAGGGAACAACATGAGGAATCACGGAAGAAGAAATGAGCCTTTATTGAAAGACCTTCAGCATTCTAAGAAGGTTGGCAAGGTGGTTGACAGCTTCCTTTTAAAGCATGTCGCAATCCAACGAATAAGCAGAACTTGAAGCATACAGATTGGAAGCTTTTCATTCTTCAGAACTGATACTTTTGTGATAGACATAGTCAGGTGGACAACTTTTTGTATACATTGAACAATGATTTAGGCTCCAGCAAGGATCTATTCTAAGTTAGTAGCACTACTACAAAGTCTCTTTTTTTTTTTTTTTTTTTTTTTTTGGGAAGGTGACATTTGAGTACATGAATAAAACCAGTACATTGGTTGTACTGAAA
>JBDJHY010962322.1:0-14548 GCA_039654485.1 Withania somnifera
TAATTATAATAATAAATTATTTATTATAGATAAATAATTAGTAATGGAATAGTTGTATTTAGTGACCAAAATAATTTTAGTCACTCAAATTCTTGACAAAATTGGCGCGATTTTCCCTTCAAATTGCCAATTTGGCGGAAATTTTCCTTCCAAATTGCCAATTTGGCGGGAATTTTCTCTCCAAAACATTTAGTGACCAAATATACGAGTCACTAACATACGATAAATCAATAACTAAATAATTTGGTCACTAAATGGATGAACAAACTGTATTTAGTGACCAAGTCACATTCGCTCACTAAAATAAGTGACAAAAGTGGTCAATTTGGCAGGATTTTTCTCTCCAAATCATTTAGTGACCAAACAATTTTTAGTACTAAATTAAGACATTTAATGACTACTTAGTGACGACTTTATTTTTTATCATTAAATTTAGCATGTTGACCAAAAATTAGCGACCTCCATTTTTTTTGGTCACCAAAGACACCCTTTAGTGAGCAATTTTAATGTGGTCACTAATTTTTTGTCACTAAAGGATATTTTTTTCTTGTAGTGGAATAAGGGTTTGGGGTTTATATATTAAGTCATTTGGAAGCAAAAACGACATTTGATTAGGCTAAGAAGAAAAAGGAAACTACTAGACTTACCTTAATAAAATGAAACAAAATTTTAATCATAGGTTGATACGAGTCACCCTATGACTCATTAAACAGAATCATGACTCGTAGCTCAACTCGTGGAAACCTGGACATGAATTTTGAAGTTTCTTGGAAAATCACAAACTTCTCAATAAGAGTGGACCTATGACTCATAGGTCAATTCCATGAATCATGGGCCAACTCCCGGTCTAGTAGAAGAGGTTACTAGAATTTTACAACATTAGATGTACAAGTGGAGGTACAACTTGTAACCCCACTCCACGACTCGTTGGAAAAAAACTTCACTTTTTGTATATCTTTCAGAAGAGTCACTGTATGATTAATTAAGCCCTTCCATGAGTCGTACCTCAACTCGTGGCTTCCTTGATAAAATGGATTAAACATCCAACTAAGCAAGTTCCACAGTTGGGTTGGTGGTCCGTTAAACCAGTTACTGATCTGTCAACCGAGCAATCAAACTTGGTCCTCAAGCTAGGCTTCACTAGAATGTTTTGAAGGGTATCTTCATGGTTTATCTAATAAAAAAAAACCGTTAAATGGTTTATCAACTTTATCCTTACTTATAAAAATTTAGAGAATTTGAGATCAACCCATGGGAAAAATTATGGACTGCTAGCCAGGTTTAGGATCTATCGAATGCTTCACTAAAGGCTAGAAATTTCAACCTTTAAAACATGCACTTTGGACCATTTTGACGATGAGTTCCATGACACATCAACCCATTCGATGGTTCATGGACTTTTTTATGAAAATAAAAAGGTTTTAGATTCAAGTTAAATTTTCAGAAACTTCATTTATTTATCTCAAACAACCTCTAGTATAAATTTCAAGGTGTTATAATATATCTCCTTTGAGATCATTCATCCTCGAACGAAGAATTTAGCTAAAGAGAAGATAAAAAGCGCTACAAAGCTGTAAGTACGAAAACAAAACATAGCGCTACAAAGCTGAAAGTATGAATACATAACATTCTCATGACATTAGATTAATAAAAAATATGTTAATCTACTAACTCAGCTGTCTTACGTTCATATCTCTATGAATTACCTCAATTACCATGAAACCATCAAATAAAACACAGAAACATATATTCGGACTCATGCAATGTCACAGTTACATGTTACATGCTACATGCTCGTGAACAGACAAGGGAAAAAGATGAATAGAGATGTTATTGCCTTAGACTCGAGTGTATCTAGAAGTAAATATGTGTGGGTATCTATGCATCGTATTTGCCTCTATCTCTCATATATCTCCCTCAAATAATTGGTTCCTCCATTAAACCTTAACTGATCCTATCTCTTTGTTCCTTAATCTGGAAACCTATCTTTCTACGATCTGAATAAAGACCTCTTTGTAGGTCAAACTATCATCAATGCTAACACTCTCAACTTACACTACCAAATACGGATCACTTATGCACTTTCTCAGCAAGGACACGTGGAAAACATTATGGCTCGCTGCTAACTTTGCTGGAAGGTCTAACTTATACGCAATATTTTCCACCCTCCTAAAAATCCACAAGGCCTGATATATCAGGGACTATGCTTTCCTTTCCTACTAAACCTCATGACACCTTTCCTTGGGGGATATTTTCAAGAATACCTAGTAATCAACCTCAAACTCTAGATCTCTTATTCTCAGGTATGTATAGGATTTTTTTTACTTTGAGATGCCCTTAATCTATCACGGATGATATGAACCTTCTGCATATCATCATGAACAAGATCTGGACCTATATTAGTTTCCTTACCTACCTCAAACCACCCAATTTTATATCTACATCTCCTCCCATACAAAATCTATTAAAGGTAAGTATTCAATCCAACTGCCCTTGAAATCAATTGTACATGCCCTTCGTATACCCTCTAATGTCTGAATGATCCTCTCAGCTTGACTATATGTTTGCAGGTGAAATATTGCACTCAAATGAACCGAGGTACCAATACCCTTCTGCAAAGATCTCCAAAAATATGACTTGAACTATGTACCTCGGTTTGAAACAATATACAAAGGAACTCCGTGCATCCTGAAAATCTATTTTAAATAGATCCTACCATACTGCTTTATTGTATAGCTAGTGATAATAGGTAAGAAGTGGGATGACTTAATCATCTGGTCTACTATAACCCATATGGAATCATGCTTTTGGGCTAAGGCTAAACTGGTGCAAAGTCCATATTGATCACTTTCCATTTCCATATTGTAATACAAAACTTCTGCAACTCCCCTAATGGTCTCTGATGCTCTACCTTCACTAACTGACAATTAGGGCACTTATTCATATACTCAGTTGTGTCCTTGTTTTCTACCAATACACTTCCCTCATATCTTAATACATCTTCGTAGCCCTAGGATGAATAGATTACCTAGAACTATGACCTTCTGACAATATCTTCTCTCTAAACCCATCAACATCTTTGACACACAAGAGATCCTGATAATAAAGAACCGCATCTCCCACTTAGGAGAAAACCTAGACTTTATGCTTCAGGACTGTACTCCTAAGATGAACTAACACTATATTAGAATCTTGCATCTCTTTCACCTCTACTACAAGAGATGACTTAGAAGCACTCTGTACATGCATACCCCTATCCTATGCACCAATCGTTCAAACCCCAAGGTGTAAAAATCTATGGACCTCCCTATCCATCTCTATCTTATTTCATCAACATGCAATGACCTACCCAAAGATAACCTGTTAAGGGCATCATCCACTATATTGTCCTTGCCCAGTTAATACATTAGTGTCATATCATAGTCTTTCAGCAAATCTAACTAACTTCACTGATGAATATTTGCATATTTCTACTTAGACACATACTGAAGGTCTTATAGTTTGTAAAAATATCAATATACACACAGTACAAATAGTGACTCCAAACCTTCAAGGCAAACTTTAGGATGCCATCTCTAGATCATGTGTGGGATAATTCTTCTCGTGAACCTTAAGTTCTCTACAAGCATATTCTACCACCTTACCGTGATGCATCAATATACAACCTAAACCAACTCTAGGGGCATCATAATACACCACAAAACCCTTAGAACCCTCTTAAAAAGTCAAGACTAGAGCTGAACTCAACCTAGATTTCAACTTCTCAAAACTCTTCTCACAACATCTGAAATTTAAAATTTCACTTTCTTCTAAGTCAATCGGTTCAAAGGAGCATCTATGGAGGAAAATCCCTGGACTTCTATGGTAATACCTAGATAGACCCAAACAATTGTAGAAAATCTGATGGAGAGGTTGGTCTAGGCAAATTTTTGACTAAATCAGTCTTTTGGAAATCTACAAAAATAGCCTCGCTAGAAATGACCTGACCAAGGAAGGTAACAGACTGAACCCAAAACTCATACTTAGAGAATTTGTCTTAAATCTGACATTCCCTAAGAGTCTATAGGATAACCTTAAGATGGTTTTCATGATCTTCCTTGCATCTAAAGTAAACTAGAAAATCATTATCAGAGATAATCAAAAACATGTCTAAGTATTTCTTGAACACCCTGTTCGTAAGGTCCATGAAGGTTGCCGGAGAATTTATAAAACCAAAGGACATGACCATGAACTCAAAGTGGACATAACAGGTTCTAAAATATATTTTGGGAATTTCTACCTCTTTGGCCTTAATTTGGTATTAGTCAAACAAAGATCAATTTTTGAGAAATTACTATCACCTTGTAGATGATAGAACAAGTCATCAATCCTTGGAATGAGATATTTGTTTTTTATTGTGAATTTGTTCAACTGAATGTAAACTATGCAAATACGGAGTGTACCATCTATGTTTTGCAAGAATAGGACAGGGGAACCTCAGCGAGACATATTGGGATGGATAAACGCCTTGTCTAGAAGGTTTTATAACTGATCCATCAACTCCCTAAGATCAGCTGGTAACATCCTATGTAGTTGAATAGAAAATGATTAAGTGCCCAGAATGAGGTCCATACAAAAGCCAATCTCCTTATCAGGAGGGGCTCTTCGTAAATCTTGAGTAAGCACATTCAAAATATCCCTAAAAACTGAAACTGACTGAATATCAAGAGCATCAAACTAGAGTCCCTAACTTAGATTAGGTGGTAAATACACCCCTCAGAGATCTCCTTTCTATATTTCAGGTATGAACTGAACCTACCATTAGGGACAGTAATACTAACCTCTAATTCAAGAATAAGTTCATCAGGAAATTGAAAATAGACAACTCTAGTCCTACAATCAACTATAACATGACATAAATACATCCAATCTATACCTAGAATAATGTTGAATTCTACCATCTAACTCATAAAGATCAGGTCAAACAACCATACCCAAAACAGACGTACGATAACTACAATCGACTCTCTTGGCTATTATAGAATCACCAATAGGTTTAGAAACAAAATATGACCCAAATAAAATTTTAGGATTGAATGCCAAGCTGTCTATCAATATATAGGGATATAAAATATTGGGTATCTCCAAGGTATAACAATGCATAAACATCCTTTTCATTAACCTACAACATACATGTCACAACATCAAATAAATGTTCCTAATCTTATATGGAGCCTAAGGTATACAATCGATTCTAGCTTTAACCACCAATGTTACTAGAATAAGCACCCTGTTGAGATAGGTCAGCTGATGTGATGCTGCATTAGTCTGAGTTATAATTTTAGCACCTTCCTTCCGATCTACGGGGTAATTCCTAATCCTATAACTTTGTTTTCCACATCTAAAACAACCCTTCCAAGGATATTTCTGAAGCTTGTGGCCACCATGGACACACTTATACACACATATTGATCCATAAATGACTGACCCATATGATTTTTACCGTACTTTCCCCATAGAGAATAAGTATGTATTCCTTTTATGCTATCTTGATAAACTATCTGCCCTACCCTGCCCTACTAATTTTGAGGCTGTATAAAATTCTAAGAAGGCCCGCTGAAGGAAGAAGGGTATAGTACCATAGAAGTCTGTTGCTGCTGCATACGACTTAGGTTGGCTAAACTCAAAATGGTTGGTCTTGGACTTTTCACTCTTATGAATCTCTCTAAATTTGGCCTTTTCTTTCTCAGTCTATTCTAAATAGCCCATTAGTCTGCCGATGTTCATATAACTATTCAACATGGCATCCCTCCCTACCTAGATCAAATATGGGAAAGGATTAACACAAACATATTCATTCGGTTACGAATATCTTCAACCATATCCAGAGCATACCTCAAAATCTTGATAAACTTCATACTATTCTCATACCATAATGGATCCCTGATCCTAACTCGGAAACTCTCTAGGTCTCTCCTATCTCTTCTCTCTAGGGAATAATCTACCTATAAACACCTCTTCAAAATTTTACTAAGAGGGAAGAGTTATCCTACCTTTTGTTCTTCCTCCATATGTAATATCAAGGCCTAAAAACATCCTTTATATGATATGTTGTTAGATCAATCCTATCCATATCTGAAACCCTCATTATCTCGCATATTCTTCAAACCTCATTGATGGATCCTTCCTAACTCTAAAATATGGAATAAGGGTGAGTTTGACCTTAGCCTAGTGAGTTGGTTTTTTGTGTAGAGACATGATCTGAAATATGAATAGCATGATTTAGAATAGAAATTTTCGTAACTAAACACTAAAGAACAAAAAAAAACATGAACAAAGGGAAAATATTTTCTGAATGCATAGTAGACTCTCAGTTATAAGAATGTTGTAGTTCATACCCATAACCAAGACTTTACCTAATGTTGACTTTCAAACACCTAGAACACTTGAACCTAAAGCTCTGATACCCAAGTTTTTCATGCCCCGAAATCACCCCTAGACAAAACAAGGCACCTTCATCCACATAGTAGCCTCGGAATGACCATTTGCTTATGCCTAGTTCTATCACTCATACTCAATAGAAGCAATTTCAATAACACAAAAAAGAGTAATGGAACTCACATCTCAGTCAATAAATATAATAACTGAACAAAAGAGAAAACTCAACAACAACTAATAAACAAACGTTTGAAAGCCACTGAATAGTAAAATGCTAGGACAATGACCTTACCTAATCATTAAACTAAATGAAATAGTAATTAAAAAGTCTAAATCTAAGCTAAAATTAAAGGATATATACTCCAACTGGGTTCCATGGGAATTCACAACTTCAACTTCTCTCTAAATGTAGCCCAAGTGAACCATGAATGTGAAGAAGATTGGCCAGATCTGCATGATGTAAAACATGCAACACAAAGTATACAGTTAGTACATAGAAGGTACTGAATATACATGAGGTAACATAAAAATCTATAAGACAATGGAATAAAACATGACTATGCAATGCATGAATGAATGTTGTCAGTAGTAACTATCAAAACATAGCTCAATTATGCAATAATAAAAAAAGTATAGCAATATTAGTTAAGAGCTTCGTTTTCAGAGTACAATATAAACTCCAATAAAATTTTCTAGACTTGGACCGTTTTTAACCAAGAGATAATGGATTTAGTTGAAAACCTTCTGTCAGTACTTACATTTTAGACTGACACTAAATCAAAACCGCTGACCTTGCTAGCTTTATTAACTTTGGGAGGTTCGATAACCTACATTCCCTATGCAAATGGCCATGAAATCCAACATTCTCCATAGTTCTAGGTATCTCTAAACCTTTCCAAGGTAAAGGGTCTTATCTAAGATCCTAGAAGATCCACTTACCAAAACATTACAAGGAACTCATTGGCCAAACATGACTTCTTAAATTTGGTTATGTAGGTTTGGGGTAATAGTTATTTCACCCATATTTTCTAGGTGGTAATGCTTGTCTTGAAACTGACTATACTGGCTACTTTTCACTTATATCTGACATAGACATAAAGGGCCTATGTATTCATGAACTAACAACTGACGCTGTCATACTTCTTGTCTCATTCTCATACTTAAGTTGACAAGACCCATAATCTATGCCATTGAACCTTGTTTTAGGTTATGTTGTCTCTAAACAAATTTTAAACTTTAAAAGCCAAATTGTTAATTTTATCATTAATAAGGGCTAAAAATGACAATAACAACAAGTTCTAACCTTTCAACTGACCAATATAAATCTTGACTATAGTTATGGTTTTACCACCAAAATCATGGATAACTGTATATATTCCACCTTATGGATTTTTAAATCATTAATTTAACCATACTTCATTATTTGGAGCATTTTTATGCAATTTATGATGAAATACTTACACTTTTAATTTCACACTATTTAGTCATGAACACATGCACTAGTCATGACAATTATCAATAAAAATACTAAAAGATAAGTTTTCAGCATGAACATGAAACTTGGGATACACCCTAAGATATCTATGCATAAATCGTGAACAAATAATTGAGGGGTTTGGGAACAAGGCTGAAAATAACCCTTGTTCATGACCCACAGACTTGAACCTTGAAGAGTATGGCTAAAACTTTAAAATGGGATGTTTTTGAAACCCTAGCCCAGACATCAATCTTGAGAGAAAACTTCAAGGCAGTTCTTCACTTAATCAGAGGAATGAAAATAGTAAATATAAATAAAATGGTTTAGGAATATATATAGCCACCCTAATTGAGTCTAAAATGACCATGGATTGGTCAAATTAAATAAAGGAAATGTCTAAAAAATTCTGTGAGAAAATAGAGTAAAGTCTAGCTAGGCAAGTTCCACGATTGGGTTGATGGTACATTAATAAGCCCGTAAAAACTACGTTTCACTAAAACATTATGATGGGTCTATTCATGGTCCATCAAATGAAATGACAGATCATCAAATGGTGTGTCAACTTCATCCATACTTATAAAAATTTTAGGGATTTTGGGATCAATACCATAGTACAAATGGTTGACCATTAACCAGGTTTATGATCCTTCAAAGTCTTCATCGAGGTTGTAAATTTCAACCTTTAAACATGCACACTGGACCATTTTAGATATGGATTCCACAACCCCTAAACTTATTCAATGGTATGTAAGTGAAAATCAAAAGAGTGAAAATTTTATTGAAATTTCACAAACTTCATTTGTTTAGCTTCCCACTTTCATTGAGGAATGATAATTCCATAAGGCAACCATCCAGGTGTTGGTGCTCAAACTTAACCTACTAACAATTTAAACAATTAGCTACAAAATTCACAATGTCTCTCTTAATACCATATCACCAATAGTGGTTACTCAAATCATGGTATATTTTAGTTGATCCCAAGTGAATAGAATACCTCAAACTTTGGGTCCCCTCTAAGATCAATCCAACTAAATCACCCGTCTTAGGGACATAGGTCCAACCCCTACTTTGAAAATACCCTCCTAATCCAGAATTTCCTCCTTCACTTTACCCCCAATATTTTATCACGAATGATGTGCAAATTATCATCCTCAAATTGAATCTCCCTAATGCACTCTATCAATGAAAATTGGTCATATACCAAAGAAAGTACTATCCCACTATTAGAAATATGCAATCTCAACAAGTTGTTGGCTTAATTATGAATGTCTCTAGCAAATTGTCGCTCCTCTACTCGAATCAAAGCAATACTACCCATGCTCACCAATTTCATACTTAGGGAATCTGCCATTACTTTATCCTTTCTTGGATGATACAAGATCTTCATATCATAATTCTTAATTATCTCCACCCATATACACTGCCTTAAATTTACATCTCCCGGACAAAAGATAAACTAGAGACTCCTATGATTGGTGAAAACCTCATAATGAACTCCATACAGATAATGTCTCCATAACTTCAATACAAAAACCATCACCGCCAACACAATATCACGGGTGGGATAGTTATCCTAAAGTAACCCCTACCTCCTAATAAAGCACCTAAAAGCTAACCAAAAGAACAAGAGTTATTGTTCCCCATACCCTAAAGTTCTCTATACACATCAACTTAAATTCCTTTGTTGCCTCAACCATGTTTCAAAAAGTATCCCCTGCTGAGATGCTCTAAAAACTACTGAGTGAATTGAATAAATCAACCATCTCAGAATATAATGAATACTCTTCTTCTTATTAGGAAGGATCACCAAGGCATAACATGACCAGGCATAAAAACAGGTTTCAAACTTAGTCACCAAGATCGCCTCCTAATTCAAGTGCTAAAAATGGTGCTTTCACTCCTCCCGCACACCATAAGAGACAAATCAATCGATAAATACCCAAGAAAATATCTCCAAAATCATAAGATGAGATCTTTTAGGCTTAAAATCCATATAAGCGTGCCACTACTATCTGGTGAGACCATACATCTGAAGAGATATGCAATCAACACCATGGTCTACAACAACCCAACACTCTAAAGTAGCTCGTTACAAATAGATTAAAACTCATGATCATCCTTCTTCCCTCTCCCTCATTCTGAAACTATGGTGGGTTTGTTTTTCTAAACTGGTCATATCTACGTTACAACTCATTAGTCATAATTGGACTAGAAACCCTTATTACTTTAACACTTTACAGGGAATAACATTTAACCCTTGTGCAACACACAGTTGAACTGATAGACCCCAAAACATCAAAATGAGCTTCTAATCTTGAGTCTAAGTATCACCTCTAATCTTGCAACCCTCTAGAGTCCCTGTACCACCTCTAATGTGATCATTCCCCTCAAATACACCCAAAACTATAAGCAAAGTGTCCTGAAGTAATGGTGCAACAACACACACCGGCGGGGTCTATCCTGTGCCTACCTCCTAAGTTGAGATCTGGTGACCCTCACCTTATACTTTGTCTTGGTGGAGGCTTCCCTAGCACGTCCCCTAAATGGTGCATCACCTCTAGGTCTACCTTTCCCTTGTTCATGACCTTTACCCCTACCATGGGCAATATGTGTTAGAATGGACTGATTTTTTTTTACCAATAGCAGATTTTGTGCTAATTATTTATCAGTTTAACAATCAAGGCCTTAAAACTAATACGAATCAACCACACTACATAGGAATGAAAGAATGAAAAGAAGTTTCTTAGAAAGCATAATAGCCTTTAGAAGATAAGTGATGGCCGTCTTCGCAGCGATTCACAAGACTCTACTAGACTTTGGCCTGTACTTTATGAGACTTGTGAACCTATTTATATATACTAACTTGTCACGAAATTTTTTTATGGTGATGGTACGTACCTCAACCCCTTCAATAGCTAAGCCAACAAACAATGACAAATAATAATAGAAATACAAAAAGTAAATATATTCAACAAAATAATAAAATGGTATGAAAAACATAATAAAAACTCCTAAAACTAAGTTATCACAATATATAAAGCCTCTCCTAGTACGATGTACAAGATATGGAAGAAATCTAATATAATCCCAAAATATCTAAACATCTCTAATAGATTAACAATATAAAGAAATAGAGGAAATTCACAACTTTATTGGGATGAGCAAGCAGCTACCTCATGAAATCTTGACATGAAATTCCGTCCTCAACAATAGAAGGTAGTCATGATGCTCCGAGCACCAAACCTGCACCAAAAAATACAAAAAAACAAATGTGATCACAAAACTATGGTACTCAGCAGCATCCTTAAATGACCCTAAAACAAAGAAATAATGAGAAACTCTGACTCTACCAAGCCCCCAACAACTAAAAGTATACACTCATGTGATTTTGTTATAATTAATATGATATATCAACATGGATAATGAAATATCAAGTATGGAAATAACTCAAATAAAACTTCAATAAACCTATAAACAGTCAAATAAGTTACACAATTTAAGAAAATTCAAATAAAATTATACCATCACCTTAGAAAGTGTACATTGTCATTAATAAAGAGAATCATATGTACATTATATCAAAATATCTCACTCAACCAGTCAATGTCATAAACTAGGACAGATATGTTAACAAATCACCATGTAAATGCAATGAATATATAATTAAATAATGCACATTTGTCCTATTTGTGCACCCTACTACCTATTGGAGATCATATAGGACCCATGAATGACTCGCGATATCCATGTAATCGTACGAAAGCATTTTCTATTGGACTACAACCAAATATCATTTCCCTAAACCATTTCCCGTTGAGTCTTATTATATAGTAGCAACATTTTTCTTGCCTTCCTTTCTTTATTTTCTTGTATATAATAGTTCATCACTTGTTTCTTAATCCTTATTTCTAACTACATGCTTTAAATACCATCAAGTAAGCATGTTATCACTTATGAAACTAGATAGTTTCAAGTCAAATAAGCCAGCAAAGGACCCCACGAGCAATCACAAGTGAAATGGAATCTCACAATAAACTCCACTCTTGGGTAAATTAGAAGAGATTATCTTGACAAGTCAAATAACCCCCTCACAGGCATGATAAGTAAGTAATCATATTAATTCAAAAAAGGCCCCTGCACAGGCATCACGAATAAATAATCAAGTACTCTATTCATGTTAACTAAGTAATAGAGGTATATCAACACATAGTTTACTTTATTTTAGCCCATAATAATAGACACGAGTACCCTGGTGAATACACATCATCTCACACGAATGTGCACCCCCAAAGATTCCCATTATTGCATTATTGCTAATTACAAACAACTACCATATAAGAACATAAACACTTTGCAAAAGTTTCATTGCACCTCAGCTTTCCTTAATTCAAAATCAAATCAATCAAGCTTTTGGCTTGACCTTTCTTGGAGTTCGTAAAAAAATCACAATATGGTCAAAAATGAATTACCAATAAGAAAACAAAGCTATTCTACCAAATTGCTATACTTTTAAATCGGGTCCAAAAAGTCAATCAAAGTATCACACCCCGAGCCTACACCTTAGACAGGATATGACACTCAAAGCCATGAGTGGCCCCAAGTGAACCTTTAGACGTGGCATATACTAAGACATAACACGAATACTGAGTGTAAACATGGTTTGATTAAAGGAATCAACTGATATAGTAAGCAAGTAATGAATTAACACAAGTTTAAATTGAACTAAAAAATCTGACTACAATTTGAAAGCCTCTATCATGCCTAACGAGTTGCTGGGATAAGCCCCCAACTAACTCTAAAATGTTATAACTGAAGTGTACCAAAATGCTAAAGACTAGTCTGAAAATGTCTTTGTTCTTGGTATATGAGGATTCACCAACTTATTAGTTGAATGTAGACTCCAAGATATATGTGAGCATGGGAGGGAGAATCTAATTCTACATTATGAAACAATATAGTGTAAACTATACGAGGTTTGTACTTCAAATGTCCTAAGTATGTTAGAATGTCATTATGCAAAAACATAGTAAATAATAAGCCGGATGAATAGGAAAATGGATTGGGAATATCTATAAAAGAAAGTAAAAACTAGTTTTGAATGACTAAAATTAAAAATCTATAGCATGTAATAAGTCATAAAAACACCAAAGTCTAGATTAAAGCTAGTGATCCATGAAAACTAATGTATATCTGGTTTACACTGAACATTGTGGGAGATTGTCCTAACCAATATAAACCATGTGAGAAAACATTAATTGCCAACGTACAACCCTATTTGGGAGGGTGAATTATACTCGAATAAAGATATTGAACATGACTAGCATTGATCCACTAATCTAAACCTTAAAGGCTAAATAACCTATAGTGGAAATGTAGTTCTAGGGTTGGAGTTAGGTGGAACCGAATCTACTTGATGTTGAATAATACTCCAAAAATTGAAAGCCCTAATTGATCATAATATATTCATGTTGGTCATAATCAGTGATAGCATTTCTAAATATCACATAAGTCCTAAAAATTGGGCATGAACTAGTAAATAACGTTTTAGCTAAATATTGGATTGTACTGGTAATGTTTAATATTCTAAGTGTATGGTCAATGATTATATACATCTACTGAGTAGTACTTAAGTAGACTTAATTTCTATAAAATTACGTATAATTCTTGAAATAATTATACTGGATGGGTTTAAATCATGAAATATCATGCATAATATGAGAATATTGTATTGACCGGTGTCAAATTATTAGAAAATATATTAAGAAAAGGAAATATGCATCATGGGCACTATATATCATAAAGAAACTAAATCCCATGCAATGTAATAAAATTGCTTAAAACCATAAAAGTTAAAGGCATAGAGAAAATTTGGTTGAAAACTGATATTTAGATATTGAATGAGGAGGAAAGCTAACCTAACTTAGAGAGAACTATGTACGTATTTTGAGTGCTTAATATGAGAATAGGGAAGAAAATTACAAAGTAAGAGTTTAATACCAACTTTATAATGATAATATAACTTAGTATTAAGCGTAAAAGGGTGGGTAAATGACTAATTTACCTAGGTTTAGATTTTAAAAATTGAAAAAGCTATTCCTACAAGTCATTCCATGACCTCATTCCATTCCACGGGTTGTGGAACGAGTCATGGATTGGAGGATGTTTTTTCTAGGTTGTGTCACAACTTCACGTCTCAATAGTACAAGTCATCGAATGAATTCCACGAATCATGGAATGAGTCATGGAATTAACTACGCATTATTCAATTTCATCTATCAATCGATGACCCATTAACTCATTCCATGACTCGTGGCATGAGTCAAGGTAAGAGTTGACCCTTACTTGGCTTCTGTAACAAGTCCAAGATTGCATAATATGACCCATTGTTTTGAAACCATAATTCGGACAGTGAATCATTAAATTTAGGACTCAGTTAGCGCTTTCATAATTGGGTCTACTGCCCGTGGATTTGTTTGTCAGAACCTGATTTCTTAAATCATGATGGCACCTACTATACCACCAGTAAGAGAACTAACCTTGTAGTATGAAGCTGAAGAGAAGGGCTATTAAATAAAAAAAGTAAAGCACAGGTATAATAATAATATATAAATGAAGTGAAAGTATAAAGAATAAAAAATTCCCAAATCTCTAGTA
>JBDJHY010962431.1:0-14547 GCA_039654485.1 Withania somnifera
TTGCATGCATAGCCCAATTGAAAGGAGGCTTCATCAAAGGAGACCGAACGAAGCACATATCACCAAAGTTGTTCTTTACGTATGATCTTCAGAAAAAGGGTGATATTGAAGTACAACAAGTATGCTCAAGCGATAATCCAGCAGACTTATTCACTAAATCTTTACCAATGTCAACTTTTGAGAAAATGGTGCATAGCATTGGGATGCGAACACTTAATCTCTTGAATCGTGATCTTCATCAAGGGGAGTAAAAATACGCGTTGTACTCTTTCTCCCTTAACCATGGTTTTTATCCCATTAGATTTTTTTTCCTGATAAGGTTTTTAATGAGGCAACAAACAATGCGTATTATGGATAATTATGTCTAGCTTCCTTCCACATGAATATCCAAGGGAGAGTGTTGTAAGGTTTTTCCATGTGGCATTTTTATAAGCCTTTAGTATAAGCCATGTGGCATTATAGTAAGCATAAGACTTAGCCACATAACTATCAACCAAGCCACCATGATTGGTGACTAAAGACTTGAGATGTCATGTGTCAACAAACATGGTGGCAATAAAAGGGTAAAAAATGAGCTGAAATTTAGGCTTAATTTTTTCATTTTTAAAAGAATTTCTCATTTTAACAAGTTTCCTTAAATAGAAACTTTAAGTTTTAAAAAGTGTAGTAGTAATGTGACTAATTTACTGCTCTTCATCTTGTAATTTATTTTAGCCTTATTTCATAATAAATTCTTTTTTCTTTGTATAGAATATATTACTTTTCTACTTTGAAACATCCATTTCCTTCTTAAACAGGGTTGACCTAAAAATCTATTATTGATAAAAGTCAAGGCCACACTATCTAGGATTTGAGATAGATAAGATCTTTGCTTAACGAAAGGTATTTGGGAGAACTTTGAACATTTTTTTTGTTAAAAGACGCTTTTCCGTTTAACGGCCATCATATAATATGACTTTGAATTAGTGGGGAGTCAAAATAAAATTGTTGAAGATGAATGAGAAAAACGAGTCCCCAAAATTCTTGGGGCCTAAAGCCATTGCTTTTAGTGGATTTAACCTTTGGTCAGCCATGCCTACTAGCTCCCAATATATATATATATATATTTATTTATTTATTTATGTAATTAAAAATTTAAATATTTAGAGACTCAAAACGAAAGTTTTAAAATTATTGATAAATTTGTTGTCCCATAATCGAAATTATTAATTCAGGACGTACAAATAATCTCTTACAGAAATATAAAATAAAATTGCCAATAATAAACCCATAACAAAAACTTTAGTACATTAAAATTCACTTATTTACCAAACACAAAGCAAACAATTATATGATAAACGGTCCAATTCGTTTTCCATCGGCCTAATTAAGTTTCAGTTTCGACCAGTCAAAGTGGGCAAAGAATAAAATGCATGCTAGTAAGTGATCTCTCTTTCTACTTCTAGTAATTTATCACTACTATGTTCTTTTAGCCTAATTATATTAATTATGAAGTGCTTTATATAATTGACACTTTGTTGTTTAGTCCGAGTTGTCTATTCTACACGAGACTAATAATAGAGAATTACGACACGTTAATTAACCGTGTAAATATAATTTTTATTTTAGCCATATAGTTCAATTGCTATTAAATAATGAATTAATTACCCTTTTATCAAATTATTATTGGCATTCTTCATGAGAACTTACGTGCAATTATCTCAGACTTTAAGTCATCACTACCAAATTACTTTTACTTCTTGTTGTAACAAGTAACGTGTTATTTTTAAGATTGTAAATCTTACATTTCAAAAGATTTAAAGTAAATATATATTTATGATTTAATAGTATAATAACATATTCATGTTAATGATATCTAATAGGACTAAATCTCATTATCTTATGAGTGGTCAAGTTTTATACAGTCATTATAGACATCTTTTATATGATTAATAAAGGCATTTAATAATAATAATAATAATAATAATAATAATAATAATAATAATAATAATAATATATACCTTTTAAATAAGGGATATGAAATTGTAAAACTAAAATATCTTTGATAATATAAATTATATTTATACCAACGATATATATTATTTAGATTAAAAATTATCTTCATGATATAAACTTTTTATAAAAAATAAAGATCTATAGAAAGATCGAGACTCGAGTAGGTTCGGCAAGTCAATGTGTTGGTCCCATTGGCAAAATATCTCTAATCAAGATGTGAACCATTACTTTTGGAAAGTGAAATATCACCACTTTTTTGCATCGATGTAAGCATTTGTTCAATGACTATGAACACCTTTTGCCTCTACGTTCTTGGAGAACACTCTACAAAATGCACATGCATCGCATTGGTGTATGACTAAGACTTCACTTTTGTACTTGGGGAACACTTCAACATAAAACACATATCATCCTCTGCGTCATATTTTATATCGACTAGTCTTCATTTTTTTTTTCCTTTCGGTACAGCTAACATTGCATATTGATTATGTTGGCCTAGGGTGTATTTGGTAAGCAGAAAAATATTTTACAATATTTTCTTGTCTAGTTTACAATAAAATAATGAAAAATATTTTTAAAATAATTAAATTACCTACCATTAGTGGAAAATGCTTTTTATTTTTTGGATTAAAAAGAGAGGTCTTAGAGACATTTTCCGGATTAAGAATATAGGTGCTAGTAACGATTTGTTTCGCCGTTATGTTATTTCTTAGGGTCTAAGTAGGTTACTAGAAGTGTCCTTAGTTGAGAGTTGGAAAATCTCAGGATAGGATAGTCTTGACTAAAAATAAAGTGTTATGAGCTTTGAGAACAATTGTAATTTGGTAACTTAATATTTGCTGGATTAAAGTTGAATATGAATAGTAAAAAGTATTAGCTCCATCTAGCATCTTTCGGATTGAAAAATGAATTTCTAAAATTCCGATTTTAGGGACTACCGTGATGGATTCGTTTCGTGGTGTCATAAGTATGAAATTTGTGTTGTAAACTAAGGCTGGAACTCAGCTACTGGTTAAAGACCATCGTAGCAGCCAAAAGATTGTCATAGTGGTCAGAGTGACCATCGCAGCAAGAAAACTGTAGCGGTCATGGTGACTGTTGCACTATGACGAGGCAGAATACTAATTTTAAGTTTCTTATTTCAAGGTTTAGGTCATAAAATTCAAAAAATTTATTCCAAAACCTCATAGAGGCAATTTTCCCAAGGTTCACGTGAATTTCTTCTAGTAGGTAAGCTAATTTCTTTCACTAAACACTCCGTAATCCTTGTTTATTGTAATATCATGATGATTACTCTTGATGATGAGATTGCAGGTTAAAACCCTAGGTGATGAAAGTTTGTAGAAAGCTTATGGATGGATTAAAATCATCAAAAAATGATTTTCGGATGTTGATTAATGTCTTCTAGTATAGAATTATATCTCATGAACTTGAATAATGATAATTTAGAGTCAAATTATGAATGAAAATTCTTAGTTAAAGGCTAGGATTATAAAAATGATTAGAGCTAGTGAGGTTGAATTTTTCAATACTTATTTTGGTTGAATAAGTGACTACTATTGTGTCATGATTGTTTGTTTTAGACCTTGAGTGTTCTTCAACATTCAGAAAAAGGAAAAGGCTCATATGAACCAGCTTGTATGCATCTATGATAGTAACATGACATTTAAGCATGTTGATGATTTGATGAGTAATAGACTTTGATTAGCGAATCATATATATTGCTTAGAATTGATGAGAGAAAGTACGTTTAGGCCTTCTTATGTAGTGTTCGAATGGGTAAAACCTGAAATAACAAAAAATAGATTGGACATATATAATAACCTATATGTCGTGGTTTACCATTACGTGTCTTAATTCTGATAAAACAGATTGGGTAGCGGTGGAAAGATCACGTGCTAGTATAACTATAAATATGGACTAATGATATATAGGTTGGAAAGAGTTGTGAGGATGTTGGACATGTTTTTCGTCATGTGTGTGTGTCTGATGTGAGGGGTAATGTTGAGTCACAACATAGATGTATTAAGAGGAAATTCGGCTAAATATTAACTTTATGATAAACGGCTAACCTTCACGAATGTGACAACTATATAAATGATGAGTCACCACACTTAGAAACTTGGTTTAATCATCCTTGCCTAATAATTGTAGTTGAGTAATAAAAAAAAATTCATGATTTTATGTGAAGTTGGACTTGATATAGTACTTTTTTTGCGTGTTAAATTTAATATGCATGTTGATTGATTTTCAAGAATAAACTGTGTTTGGCTTGCTAATGCTTGTGTGGATAAGCTTGTAATTGTTGAAGCATACCCTTAATGACATGTGAAAGGGTAATGTGCATTTATTAAATATTATTGTACATCATCGATAATATTTTGAGATATATATTAAGAAGGTTGAGTTGTCACGATTCAAAAATTGATCATGATGGTGTCTTTCTCGTCCACCACGAAGGGCAAGTCAAACATCAACTATAAAAGATAAATATAAAAATAAATAGAGCAAGCGAGAATAGAGAATATCCAATAAAAAATTCAGTCTATACAATCAAATTCTGAAGTTCACTATGTACAAGCCTTCACTAAAATAAAATCTGTTTGAGAAAACTCAATATATGTCTTAAAATATCTAATATCTAAAGTAGAGTAAAGACAAACAAGAATGAAACAGATCCACGACCCAGTTGGTTGAATCAAACAATTATCTAATAGAATCTAAGAAGAACTTCCAATGCAAACAAAGACAGAGATCATGGAACTTTAGACCCTGCACATGCACAAATGCAGAAAAGAAAAAGAGTGAGTACACAGAATAGTATGTACTCAGCATGTATCTTAGGCTGACCCTAAACATAAGCAATGACAAGAACAACCTACACTTTAATCAAATCCCAAAACTATAACCTACACTAATAAACTACCAACCAACAACATTATTCAGAACATATAATATCAATGACTCAAGAAATCATCAATATAATCTTACTAAAGCATATAAGTGACATTGTCTCGTTCAATATATCAATCAATAACCTAGATAATCAATAAGTGAAATGAGGAAATCATATGCAACGCAGTGCAATGTCAACTATCATGAGGCATGTCTGTCCTAATGTATACATTTGCTTTCAATACGGACAATCAGGTCTAAACCACAATCTCTCGTCACCTTAGTTACCTACCTAGCATAGACTTGACCCCTAAGAAGAATTACACAAAATTTAAAATGAAAAGTTATAAAAAAAATCGATGAAAAATTGACTATGAACAATCTCCAATACTATCCAAGCTCAAATACAAAAGTCCACTTTAAGAATCTATCAAAAAAATTAAGAAGAATAGAAAAGGAAAAAAAATTATTATAACATCTTGAGAAATCAGAGAAGACAACTTACCCCAAGAATTCGGGCCCGAAACCCCTATTCAAATCAGAAATTCTTTTTTAAAAATATAATACCCATACTAAGAGGAGCTTAAATATAAATTTTTATACAAATTTGGGTTGGTTTTCATAATCAAAATCCCAATTTACATTTTGAAAACTCTTGTTTAATATTTCATGTTCAAATCCTTTAAAGTGAAGAAATAATAACAAGAATTTAGTATGAAAATAAGTTCTTGATTTTAACCCGAAACTTGAATCTTCAAAACTTATAGCCTGTTTGGAAAAGCTTAATTTTCTCCAAAAGTGTTTTATTTTTCTAAAAAAAAATGCTTATCTTTAAAATATGACGTGTTTTTTTAATTTTTTGAAAGAAAATAAGTGCTTCTAGAGAGTAGTTGGAGTTGTTTCTCAGAAGCTAAAAAAATTCTTCCTAAAAGTACTTTTGAAAATATACACTTCAAAGACTTTAAAAAAGTTTGGCCAAACACAAATTATTATTCAAACGAAAATAAGTTTATTGACCAAACACTAACTGCTTCTCACCAAAAGTTTTTTTTGAAAAGCAATTACAAAATAAGTGCTTTTTAAAATAAGGTAATTTTAAAAGTTTGGTCAAACAAGCTATTAATCTTCAAATAAAACCCAAAGAAAGAAACTTTCAAAACTTAGTCTCCAATTAAAACCCAAAGCAAAAATATCTTTAAAACTTTAGTCTCCAAGTAAAAGCCAAAGAGAAGAAATGTTAAATTATGTTTTCAAGAGTTGAAAGTTTATGAAAATGATCGAAAATATCTTTAATAAATTTATATATGCTTTAAAAATTATTTAAAGAGACTAGATTGCTCTTCATTAAAACATAAGAAAAAATCACCCGAAATTAATCATGGACTTTTGAGATTCGTTCGGGACCAAAAATAAATAAGCTACATATGCAAATTGCATGGATACGACATTTGAGACTCAATAAAATTGATGAAATTCGATTTCGAGCTCATTTTTAAGAATATTGACTAAAGTCAATGATTTCTAAAATTAAGGCTCTAAAACAGAGAAACGACTATAAAATCCAAATGAATGATCTGTGCACTGAACCACCTTCCCATTAAGTCATAAATGATTTGAAACCACTACACGAAAAATCTAAAATACAAGAAAAGTACGTAAATACAAAAATAACCGGAAGAGTCATTACAAAAAATGTCCTAGCATACAACATATCGGTTAAATATATTATAATGGAACCAAGACGCATGTAAGGCCCGTGGGAGGAGACTCAGAATACTTTCCCATATTAATGGAGCTACATCAAGGTTCAACCCCTAGCCTATTTTTATTATTCTTGTGATGGATGGATTAACAAGAAGGATTCAAGGCGATGTGCCATATTGCATATCACGCAGTTTTGATTAACAAAATATGCAGAAGATTTAATCCTAAGATGGAGGTTTAGAGACAAACCTAATCAAGACAGAATATTCGAAGTGCAATTTCAACAAGGTGGCCCATGAGGAGGATGTAGTAATGAAGCTTAATTCCCAACTTATTCTAAAGAGTGATAGTTTCAAGTATCACGGGTTTATGGTCTATAAAAATGGAGAGATTGATAAGAATATCATGCATCATATTAGTACAGAGTGGATGAACTGAAGGCTTGCTACCAGCTATGTTGTATGGGACAAAGTGTTTGGCTATAAAGAAATCTCACATCCAGAAGTTGAAGGTAGATGAGGATGTTGCGATGGATGTATGGGCTTACTAGGAGTGATAGGATTCAAAATAAGGCTATTAGAGACAAGGTGGGAGTAATATCGATAAATTTTTTAATGAGAAACGAGGATGAGGTGGGTCGAACATGTGATAAGGAAGGACCTGGATGTCTTAGTGAGGAGGTATGAGAGATTGACAATAGATTTATTTAAGTATGGTAGAGGTAGACTGAAAAAATATTAAAGAAAAATTATTAGACATGACATGGAGCATTTACAACTACCGAGGGCATGTCCCTAGATAGAAAAAGGCGAAGGACGTGTATTAGGATAGAAGGTTAGTAGGATGGAGTATGTTCTGGTTAATTAGTAGTCAAATTTTGGTTTGGTTTGATTTGATAGTGTCTGGCTTCTAGTGACGTATTTCTAGAGTTGGTGTTTTGTGGCTGTCTAGCTTTTGCTATTTTATGTTGTTTCTACTACCCTTTATTTCTTATTCTTGTATTATGTTTTTTCTACATTGTTCTTGTAGTGAATCGAGGATCTATCGAAAATAGTCTCTATCTCCTCTGAAATAGTGGTTCAGATTGCGTGCCAGATCCACTTTATGGGAATATATTGGGTATATTGCTATTGTTATTATTGTTGTTGGAAGTCATATGGACTAAAAGATTAACAATACTATTATTTGAATTATTTATTAAAATGTTCCAAAATACTATTTTAATTGTAACGTTGTGATTTATTTTTAGAACTAGATATAGTAAGCCTGTGATATTATTTTTTTGTCTCAATTAATTTTTGAAAGTTGATCAATTTTTTAACCGTTCTTCAATAAATATAAAAACTATTTTAAGTTATTTGTTATTGTAATTTAAATTTTTTATATATAATTTGCAATTATATAAATTATTAAAAATATATTTATTCCCTCTATTCAAATTTATGTGACACAAATAGAAATGAAGAAGCCGACTGAATTTCTTTTTTAACCATAAGCTTTTTAAATTTTTTATTATTGTGAGTTTTTCTTTTACCATAACCATAATCTTTAATTTAATCTCAGCCGTCCACATTCTTTGATCAGACCATTCCCTTTTTATTTTAGAACTTCCCTAACGTAATCAATTTCCCCTAACCCTTGGCTGTCATACTCTCTCTTATTCCTTCTCCCATCATGCCTTCTGTCTTAACCACTGTCTGGTCATCCCTTATTTCCGTTGAGATGAAGAGATGTTTATTTTTATCTTTTAGTTAAACCATATTGAATTTCATCTGTTTTATTTGAATGTATGTTGTCAATGTTGTATTTTTGATGTTTTATGCTTATGCAGTGCAATTTTTTTTATTTCTCCTATGCTCGTATAATTTGAATTTGCTTTTATCGGACAGTGTTTGATAATCGGAAATCCTATGAGCAAATGAAGGAGCGGAATGCATGGAATTTGGGCGTTTTTCCCGATTCTTCCTTGAACCATCAAAATCAAACCCTAGTTTCTTTCAACTAATTTCGACTTTATAATATTTTTTAAAATTTTTTATATGAACCCTAGTTGAACCACCAAAATCCAATTTCGTTTCTCTTTTTTTATTTTTATTGTGCTTGTATGATTTGAAGTTGCTTTTATTGGATTGGGTTTCGATAATTTTCAAGTAAGTTTACAATTCTCTTCTGTAGAGGTTTTAAAATTTGAAATTTTTTGGCTCAAGGAAGATTATTTACATTGTAAGGATCATATTCTCATCTTTTAGATGAATCCTATGTTGAATTTTAGCTTCAATTTAGTTGAATGTATGTGGTCGGATTAAATCGTTCAAGAACAACTCACAAAGAAAGAGTTCGTATCTTTAAGAACCCTGTGAGCGATCATTTCGAATTAAATTCGTGAAGTTTCAACTTCTGTTATATAACTAACGGGGGCAAGATTATTTCGGAAGAGTTCATAAGCAAAGGATAATGAAGTCAACACAATCAAAAAAATTTGTAGAAGCCACAGTAAAATTCTTTTTTAGGCCTATTAGGTTGTTCTATTGGAACTCAAATGATCAAAACACCCTGAAAGTTTTGAAACAAGCATGTTGATTTACTGCCTACTTCAGTTGGTGCAACTCCCTCTTATAATATATATGCAAATGTTATGAGATAGTTGTGCTTTTTTGTGATTAAACAAGTAAAAGAAACTAGTTTCTAGCTAGTGTAAGGCTAGGCACTGAATTGGGATCGTCTGGATTGGTCTCGGCCTGGTTCGATAGGTACCGGATGGAAAGGGTTATTATTATCGGGTTCTGGGCCAGGATGGATCGAGATTTTTTCTAGATAGCCTGATTGATCCCCATTAGTTCCGGTTCGTGGCATTTTCTTTTAATTTATAACCAATGACTATATAGTTGTTGAAGTCAATTTCCAACGTTGATATAGCCGTTTCCCCCTCCCCCATCCTACTCTCACATTCACCTTCACCCTCACCCTCACCCTCACCCTCACCCTGACCCTGTAATTCATTTTTTTTATAGATACCTCCTTTTTCTTTTATTTTTCTCATAAAATATTTCATTCTCTCTAATCTCTCATTCTTTATCAATTTTCTACTCTCAATTATCAAATTCTCAGTTATCATTTCTCAATACTCAAATTTGTAATTCTTTAATTTTTGTTATTATTTTTTAATTGAAGATTGAAAGCTTAATTTGGTAGATTTCTGAGGAGCAATTTTTTTGAATTTTCGTCATCAACTTATTAAATTTCAGTTATTTACGTCTGCTTTTACACAGACGTATGGTACATTCGTTCCACTAACTAATCTTATTATTTAATTTTCGCACCTGACGACGTACCTGAGCACTCATGCATGCAGACCCCTCGATTATTTTTATATGACTACTCTGGAAAAGAAAATCTCCCTACTTAATGACTTTCGATCTTCTTTCCTTCATTATTTATCTTTTTTTTTTTGGTTGAATTTGCTGATTTCATTTTAATTTTATTATATTATGAATTATTCTAAAAAAAGTTCCAAAAAGAAAGAAAGTGCTTTAATTTTTTTTAAGAGGATGATAGATTCTATTCTTCTTCACAACAACTTAAAGTTCCTTTAATTAGAACTAATACTGATAATTTGACGCAGGTAGATGAAACTGTTTGGCCTCTCTTCAAAATGTACCCATAAAAATTAATACAGATACTTCTATTCCCCATGAAGATTTTGAGAGAAGGTACCATAATTTTGAAGAGGATTTAGATGAAGTAGAAGTAAGCGTAGAAGAAGATTTAGATGAAACACTGACTAGTCGCTCTACCGAAGCGCCAACTCAGGCTCAAGATGAACTTGAGCCCAAGGTTGAAGCTAGTCCTCCCTCTGCTTCTCAAAGAAAAAAAGGGTAAGGCTCCTTTATCATGTCCTAGAAAATCAACTATCTGACATTTTTGTTCATTGAATAAAGAAAAAATTATTTTTAATTGTCGTCTTTGTAAACAAACATGAGTTTATAAATCTGGCGGAGGTGGAGATTCAACGGGGGGATGATTATACATTTGAAATCTATGCATAAACTAAAGTGACAGACACTTTTATGAAATGTTTCAGATTGCATATTGATATAAAAATTCTATTACTATGCATTTTAATAGACATCTAATACCGAATTTAAAATTACTAATAAGGATTGAGATAATGTAAATAAACTTGTAACATTTTTGAAATTATTTTATGAAGCAAAAATATTTTGTCTGGTTTTATTATCCTACTATTACTGAAATTTTATTACATGTATTTAATATTACAACTCGTTTTATTGAATATAAAGATAAACAATTATTTGAAGAGGCTATTGAAGTTATGATTGAAAAATTCATAAAATATTTTTTTCTATTCCACATATTTATTTAACTGCTATTCTTTTTAACTCTAAATGTAAAGAAACTGGTGTAAAAACATTAATTAAATGTATTTATGAAAATTTATATATTTTCAATCATATAAACAACCAAATTTAGAAACTTGTCAAAATAGCATTAGATTATGTGCTAGAGAAAATGATAAATATTGCGCATTACAAAAAAAACATGTGGATGCTCTACAAAGTAGTAGGCCTAAATAAGATTTCCATAATAAGATGAAGTCTCAGCTTATATTGATTCTTCTAATAAATGTGATTTTGATTACTATTTAAACCAGGTACTCGATAATATTACAAACGGTGAAGGCATATCACAATGTTTGAATTGGTGGAGGGTTGAAGAAAAACAATTTTCAAGACTCAACAAGATGGCTAAGGACTTGCTAGCTATTCAAGGAGCATCAATAGCTTTAGAGTTAGCTTTCAGTGCTGTGAAATTTTAAATTAGAGAACACAGATATTCACTAGCAGAAGACAACTTAGAGATTTGGGTGTTATTCAGAGATTGGATCAATGCCGACCAACACAACAAAGGACTACCAAGGTTAACTTCATAGTATGAATTATTTGTTGATTCGGCAATTGGTGACAACAGTGACGACGACATGAAACATGAAGATCGTTTGCAAAATTTACCAAGACCATCTGTTGATGACACCCGATCTTTATAAGAGTTGGACGAAAGTTTTTCTAGATTATACAACTTTTAGTATTACATCGAGTCTTAACTGAAATAGTATCCTTCCTAGAAAGTGACTGTGTAAATTCGGTGCTCTAGTAATAGTTGTAAATTGTAATTAAATTTTAAATATTTGAATAAAATTAAAATTATTATCGTTTGCTTATACCTTTTAACTTTTTTTTCAATACATTTTTAACTTTGAAGTTATGAATTGAAAAACTTAGAAAAAAATCTTTATAAAATTCAAATCTTATATAAACTTTTAAAATATAAAGTTATATAAAGTTAGAAAAAAATTAGAAAACTTTTCAAATCTTATATAAACTTTAGAAATATATATTTATATAAAGTTTGAAAAAAACTTAGAAAAAATAAGTTACAAAAATTATATCTTACAAATTGAAAAATATACAAAAAATACTACAAAAATTATAACTTTTAAATTGAAAAGCTACAAGATCAAAGAAATATTATACAAAATTATATAAAATTTATATAGCATATATAACTTGTAGCATAAAAAATTGATGTACAAAATTTACAAATTGAAAAACATACAAAAATTATATAGCATACAACATCAAATTTTATATGTTATATATATTTCAATTTTTATATAACTTATATGCTATATAAATTTCAAATATAAAAAGATAAAAATCGTTTTATAAAAAATTATAACCTAAATTGACAAGTTACAAAATTATTAATTGAAAAAAATATAAACATTTGTACAGTAATTATAAAATAAAAATATTTAATAAATTAAAAATTAAAAAATATCATCCCGGTTCATTCCGTCCCGGTATCACCCCGGGACAAGACGGGACCGGGGTTCTGCCTTGGTAAACCTATCCCGGTCCGTCCCGGTACCGATACTACCCCGGTAGGGACGATCCTGGTACCAGTTTTAGGCACCCTTAGCGTAGCTGTCACCGAGTTTAAAATTAGGAAAAACTTAGTAATCGTGCCTTATTATGTCAGGGTCTAAAGTCATGTAATGTCTAATACTGAGCATCGACATCGGGTCGAAGTTTTAAGTGCTAGTGCGGTCATCATACGCGGTGCCAGGTTTATGGCCTAAACTAAAGCACGTAGAAAACATAAGTACCATGTGCTCAATCGACAATTGGGTCTAAAATAAGTTAAGAATATTATTTATCAGGGTTTATTATCAAATATCCCTTTTATAAACAAAATTCATAATGGTATTATCCAGTAATATCAAAACTTTTTTCATTGAGTTCCATTTATTACAAATCTCGTGATGATGCCAGTCATCAATATTTGAATATGGGCATGCAAGGTTTCAAAATCAATTATACTAGGCCATCAGCCATAAAATAGTAGAAATCAATGCATAAAAAGTTCATATTTGATGATGATAAGATGCACAATCATAACAAATAGATCACAAATAGTCTTGTCAGTCCTGCAGAGGATCGGATAATTACTGCAGCAAACAATAATCAGTCATCGATGTCCGAGACTCATGGACATTCCTAACAATACCCTCATCTATGTTTCAGAGTAAATAAAGACTACTCAGGGTCACAAGGAAACCTATAACCATAGTACAATACCGAAATGAAAGTCAAGAACCGGACTAAAGAATAGGGAAGGGTCGAAGGTACCAATACTATAATTCTCAACCTAAGGATGCTAATTAGTACATTTATCTTTAATATAAGCCAAGTCTAATATCATTAAGACATAGCCTACCTGAAGTCCGAAGAGCAAACTCGCAAATATCGTAAAATAGCTCAACCAACTCCTAAATGCTCCAAATAAATCTAAACAATCATGAAACTAGAAAAATAATAATCTATGCATTAATAGGAGTCAAACAATTCCCATAAAGTTATGATTCTAGCCGGCGTTAAAATTTGAGTCAAAATCGACCCATGGGCCAAGTAAAACGAAACTCCAAATAAAAGTTATCAACATGTTCTTCATGTTTCCAGAAACTAATACCCAAAAATTTGAAGGATAAAACGAGCTAAGAGTCAAGTTATAATCAAAGACTAAAGTAAAGAATGAATTTGATGAAATTTGAAGAAATTAAGGATAAATTTCAATGAAATTAGAGTGAAAACTTTTCAATAATTGAAGAAAAGATAAAGACATGCAATTTTCAATGTTTCCTAAGATTACATGCAAATCCTCATGGTTTAAAAATGGAGAAAAGGTAATTTTTGAAGTGAAAGATGGTGAAAAATGGTTGAAGAATTAGGGTTTCAGCAATATATACATGTATGAATAAAGCCTCGCGATCGTGTGAATGGCATGTCGCAATCGCGAGGCTAGAGGAAAATAACATTCGCAATCGTGTTATCACGACTCAAAAATTGAGTTGTGATGATGTCTATATTTTTTCTTCTGTAGACAAGCATAATTCTGACCCAGAGCGAATAGCGATAGGCCAATAAAAAGAACCCAAAAATATTTTTAAAAAAATGAGAAGCCGAGAAAGAAAAGGACTACATAAAACAAATCTAGAAATCTAAAATCAAGCATAAAATAACTCTGAAAACTTGGTGTCATAGTTGTAGAGCATCTATATACATGAATACGAAATACAACCCATAGTGGGCAAGTACAAAAAGGGTTATCCAAGACCCGACAAGGATAGTTCTAGTACTGAAAAGAAAATCGTCCAGCAAAAACGTCAACAACTCACCGAATCTCCAAAAAACATCAGCTACTGTGCTCGATCACATCCGTCAGAATAACTCATACTAGTACCTACATCAGGAGAAGATATAGAAGTGTAGCATGAGTACTCAAACAACGGGTACCCAGTAGGCATCATAAGCCAGCCGAGCATCAATAAGTATCAATAAGTCAACGATAAATCAAATTAAGTAAAGTAGTGGT
>JBDJHY010962541.1:0-14547 GCA_039654485.1 Withania somnifera
TCACATAACAAGAAAAGGTCTTTGGTAAATTGGTAAAATGGACGTGACATGAAGCAAAAATTGGTTAACAATGGACAATGGTTATTGGTTAACATGAACTCACGATGAAGTCTTATACTGATTTCAATATCATAAAAAGAGGGAGAAAATTTTTTATCCTCATTTAAAAATAGGCTTTATTATGAAATTAAATGTTCTAAACAAATATTGCTTTAATTGTTCTAACCTATTGACAAGAAATGATATCGTTGATCAAATCCTTTTTGGTTGTATGCAATGTCTTAGGGGGAGACATTAAATCTTTTCTTAACGTTTTATCATCATCAAAAAGGGGGAGATTGTTGGACCAAGGGTGGTTCACAAAATTATCTCTTTACGTTTTGATTGATGACTAAAACATTAAGTTAATGATTCAATGTTAATAAAGAACTTGAAAATACAAGAACATATTCATGTAAGACATCCTACGTCAATAAATCACTTCGGAACTTCAAGGACTCATTTTTAGGCATTTCGACTATTCAAAGTGAGGTATTTGTGAAGAAACAGTAGTCGACCAAAACCCAAGATTGTTCGACCAACACAGAACAAATTGGTCGACCAAAATGAGGCCTTAGTCGACCAATAAAATTCCAGTAAGTTAATGGAAAGTGTATTAGTCGACCAACATGACATGTTAGTCGACCAACCTGGAAGAAAATATTTCACAAATTTTCCTAACGGATAGTTTTGATCTACAATACATGGGTATCAATTTGAAGACTCAAGTAAACATTTTGGTGAAGTATTAGTAGACCAAAATATTGTATTAGTCTAGTAAAGAAATTTCCGTGAGCTACTGGAAATGGCTTAGTCGACCAAGACCAAGGGCTGGTCGACCAAAGAAGTGTGTTGTCGACCAAGACTTAAAATTGGTCGACCAATCGACCTGACAGGTGCATTTATTACAGCATTTAATGAGCCCCAACGGCTAGAATTACTTCCACAACGGCTATAACAGCTGAGATAAGTATAAATATACCTCAAGGATGAAAGATAATCAGCTTTGAACACCATACAATATTCTATAACATTATTCTCAGAAAATCAAAGCCCTCATCATTCACATACTTAGAGTACAAAGTTCTTGTGCTTCATCTTGTATATTTAATCTTTGTACCTCTTGTTCTTACACTTTGTTTCTGAGTGATAAATATCTATTGTGAGTTTTAAAGAGTTGAGAAACATTAAGATAGTTTCTAACTCTAGTGTGAAGGATTGTTCTTGAACCAAAAACCAAGAAATTGTAAAAGTTCTCACTTGTCTTGAAAGTGATTGTAATTTGTTTTGAGTTAGTGAAAAGCCTAAGTTGAAGAACTTATGTAGTGGATGTAGGCAAGTTTTTGGTCGAACCACTATAAATTGTTTATGTTCCTCGTATTGCCTTTTTCATTAACTTTCTCAATCCGAAAAGATTCAAAAAGCCATTACACTATTCAATCTCCCCTTCTAGTGTGGTTAATCCGCTCAACAATAAGTTATAGCTAACTAAAGTGTAGTAGTCAAATCCTTCAAAAACTTCATAATTCTCTCTTCCTCTGTCGGAATCTCAACAAAACATGCCTAGACAAGGCATATAATTTGGTCTCATACTCTATGACTATCATGGAACCCTATTGTATGTGATCCAACTTATCTATTAACCTCTCTGTCAAGATGCAAGGTATGAAATTCTCAATGACGACTCTAAAAATCGAGTCCATGTCATTAAAGGTGAGTTGACTAGTTTGCAACCCAAATACGACTTTTACCACTATTTGCTGCCTCGACCATTTAGAAAGTAGTGTAGTCTACATCATAAGACTTAATCAACCAAAGGTTAAGCAACCTCTTATGAAAACCATATAAGAACTCATGTGCATCCTTCTCAGGTGCATTAGTAAACTTGGGAGGACCCAATCTCATAAAACTATCAAACATTTTCTGTTCCTCAATTGTTATAGTAAGCCTAGAAAAAATCCAGAGAGCAATAAGTCTGAATGGTGAAGCATCACTGTAGGACCCACAATAACAGTTGGTTTTGTCCCTAGAGTCTGAAGCATTCAAATAGTACCTGCTTTGGAGGATGAATGCCCATTCCTATATTTGAACCCTCAGGAGTTCCATCTGGAGTCCTTGACTTGTCATACCCTCCAAGAAACTCAAAATATAGGTCTTGGTATCCTTCAACATTGGGATTCTATTTGACCTTGTGGAACCTAAGTGGGTTCCACAACCTCTGTCTAATGGTGTGCATGCTTAAACTCAATCTACGACTCAACGGATGCCACCCTAGCAACCCCATCTTAGTGTTGTACCACAAGCTCTCCCTCTACCCCTACCACGGCTTCGTACCTTACCCTAAACCTTAGTGGGCCCCTCATCAACTAGGGTTGGAACATCTCCATCAAAAGCTGCTGAAGCAATCCTCTCTATCAGTTGAGAGAAGTGTACACAACAATCAGGTTTTAGAAATGAACTACTCACACGATCATGAATTAAAGCCCAAAAGTTTCCTAAGAATACCCCATAACCTCTTTAAGATAAATAGGGACATCATCATACCATTCCGTAAGACTTTATTAGACATTTTATTCTTGTACACACGAGACTGCTGAATGTAGCGTTTTGATAGCAACTTATCACAATTCAAAAATTCCAAAGGCTGTGATGGAACCTCCTACCCCACAGGTAAGCGTAATACACACAAAAAATATAATCTACCCAAGACATTAGAAAAAAATCAATAACATAAAACTAAAATTGAAATACTAGATAACATGGGTGAAACCTAAAATACAACTATGAAACATAATAAAACCCCCAAGATATAGCTATTGCAGTACAAGAGCAACTCTAAGTACAAAGATCTGAATAATATATAAAGTAAAATCTACATTGTCTGCAAAAATGGAAAAATAATGAACGTAGATAAAAGAGGAAGTTGGGGTGGTCTTTGAGGTCACACAATGAAACACCCCATACTTCAGGCTTGGAAAACCTAGAGTTATCTCATAAAAATAAAATTTTCTTTGTAGGTCCCCACAAGTCGTGAATTAAAACCACGAGTCATCTGTTTACTCATGATACCCAAGTCTAGAACCTTGAAATTTTTCTCCTTCAGTCCACCAGTTGTCCCACAAGTCGTGGAATGCAAAGCACGACTCATGGAACCCCTTTAATATTATACCAATTGAAAAATCCCTAAATTAGGCCTTATGCTCATGAATGGACCTACAAGTCGTGGACTTAGCTTCATGAGTCGTACTATCAATTGGTGATATGCTTCTAGTAGCTTAAAAATTTTTTCCCTTTGACCACGTCTTGAGTCACGAATGATGACTTTCAAATAACGAGTCATAGGTCAACTCATAGTACACTTGAAAACTTTTCAGTTAAGTTTTTCAAAGGGAAATTTATTTAATTCCCTAACATTTTTATTAAAAAACTATTCTATTTTGGTCCTTCTAGTGCATGATATAAATACCCTAGACTTGTTTTCTCTCAGAATCAGACATATTGCACACTTAGAATTTCTCTTAGGCTTTCTATATGTTGAACCTAGGGTTCATCAAAGGCTTAGAAAGCTCAGTAAAATCAGTTCAAAATACTTTAACTTAGGTATGTAGGACTTTAATAAGGGTTGTGTTAGCACCCAAAGTTACACCCTGGAAGTGATAAGGCATCAGGAGTCACAAGTGGCCCTAGAAGTACCTTTTTCTCATGCAAAACTCTAACCATTCACTCATCAGCAAAGCAATAGGAAAATAATCAACAGTGAATATAGATATGTAGTAGGCACCTCACACGAATAAATTAAGTCACTGAAATAAATATGAAAACTCAATCTAATGACTACTATAGCACTTTTCTAAAAGCCTCTAAGTATTGGAACACTAGGCTGCTAGGACAGTTCCCAAGCTAACCTTAGAATGAAATAAAGTGCACTGAATAGTCTAGTCAACTATTATAGAAATAAATAATGAACAAACTAGTCCTCTATCCATTGGAAATCACCAATCTCTATAATCAGCTAGAAGTTGTAGATATGGTCAACCGTGAGTGTGGGGATGGATGACCTGACCTATATGTAACATCATGAAGCAAAAGAGCATGGAATGAATACATAGAATATATTAAGTACGTACGAAGGTAAAAGAATATGCAATAATCAACATGCATTACATATATAAGGTATGTCATGTATAAGTTATGCAATGCATGATTAATCCAGTTTTAATTCAATAATTTAGTAAAATATTTGTTTAATCCAGACAATGTGAGAAATACATATTACTCTTAATTATAAGTAATTAAATCAAATAATGACACTTTACCATTTGTGGAAGGTTATATAACCGAAAATAAGACCATTTGAGAAGCCATGAAATTTAGCAAACTACTAGCTAAGGGGAGTACTTTACCCCGCCACAGGCTCAGTACCTAACAAGTAACCAAGTGGATACAACTAAGCGGGTCTATCATAACAATGCCTATTAGTCAATATGTCATCCTATTTTCACTATCAAAAAATCGAGTTGTGATGACATCTATATATCATGTGCAGACAAGCCTAACCCTAGCCTAGAGCAAGTAGCGCTGGGCCAGTGATAAGAACTCCAAGGAAAAAAAAAGAAGGCTATGAAGAGGAGAAGTACAATTAGAATATGAAAAATACATAAATAAACATAACTCCCAAAACCTGGCATCATGTATGTAGAGCATCTATATACAGAAAGTACAATACATCCAACAACGGGGAAAAACTATAAAATAGCTCTCCAGGACCCAACTAGGATAACTCTAGTACTAAAAGGAAAACCAGTTACAAGGACATCGGCTACTCACCAAAATCTCCTGGAATCACACCAGCTATCTTAAACAATTGCGTCTACTCTACTAGCTCGTATTAGGATCCATATCACAAAAATATGCAAAAGTGTAGCATGAGTACCAAAACAATGGTACCTAGTAGGTATCATAGGCTGACCGGGAAAAAATAAGCATATGCAGGGTCAAGGACAAACAAAAGCAAATAAGACAGGGGTATATAATGTGTAATAGAACGAGGTAGCTATAGTAATAACTAGCAAATGAACAAAAAGATCAACTTTCAGTGGGTCCAATACAAGCTAATAAGTGTAAAGGATAACCCGCAAGACCTAGCCACAAGCAATTTATGACCAAACGTGACATATACTTGGAGCTTTAAAGCTACCAGCAAAAGAAAGACCATTAAGAAAGTGCATAACCATCAACAAGCTAAAATAACAACAAATACAACAAATGCATGAATAGTACTAACTAGATATAGAAGAGAACAACCAAAGTCTACTTGCAAACAAACCCGACTAGCATCCCATTCTACCTGTAGGTACACTTAGGCAACCAAATAACTCAATAGGTACTCCTCTTTAAGCCCCGAAGAGGACAACTAAATGTGAAAGGATGCAATGCATGGGGGTGTTAAAAAGTAAATAGAGCCCGTACGTACCCTCCCCAGTACAAGACAAGGTCAGGAGCAGACCCACGAAAGCTTTCCTATATACTTACCCAACCTACCTCAGTATACCCGTCCCCAAACCACGTGACATACCCCAGGCATGGTATCCCAGGATGGAGGGTTCGTAGAGAGATCCAATCCCACATACCAAAACCTCGTATAAATCAATCAGTGCCATAGTCATTATGGCCAAAAGGCCAAATCTCGGTCTTAACTCTTATATTATATTTCAATGGAAACTCATCCCCCCCATGTAGGAAAGATCAAATCTCAGTAAAACCTGACTGGTAACAAGTAGGTAATGTACAGAAATCACGGTGATAGTGAGAAAATAATCTCAATAATGTGAGGAAATAGCTCCATACTACTCGCATGCACAACCGTGGAAAATATAAATATGTATAAGAAATCATTTTATGATTCTTATCCTATTAAAACTAGTTACCTTTTAAAACATTCAATGCATGCATGTTACACAAAAGCAATCAGTGGCTAGACTAGTCTAAGGATGCTAATTAGAGTCCATAGGATGGCTACCAAATCCTAGTCAAGAGGTGTATCCTTTCCTACTTCAACTAGGGTCCCGAGCCTTGAGTAATCGTACCAAGATGTCACAACTTCCTAGAGGGAGACCTTCGAGGTCCAAACACACACCTCTATATGGGAAAATAGATCCATCATAGCTCAGTCCAATACAACCAACTCCTAGGCTCGCACTAGGCTAGGGTGTGATATCAATACATAGGGCATCTAACTACCAAGCAAAGCGACTACTGGCTATCTGTGGCCCAAAGGGGCCACCCTTTCTCTAATCACACATAGCAACTCAGGTAAAATACAGAATAAACAGCCTACCTAGATTGGCTCTAATGTCACTAGCCTAAATCTGGGGGATAGTTGCTAACCTCTAATCACTAGTATAATCCCCTCTCCAACTTCACTATAGTACAGAGTCGTTGAATAATAATATGCATCAAAAGTGTTACTCCTCCCTAGCCACTCTACGTTCCAGAGTCGATGTGAGACATACGGGTAGGGCAATATAGCCTACGGTAAGTAGTTAAGCTACAAGCCAACTAAGTAGGCCATAGACAGGAAGAATACACATATCTTACCCGACTAGTAATCCAGTACCGAGGTGGATCTTTACCATACATGTACTACACTAATATCCAGTCTGAATAACCTAGACCATAACATATCTGGATTACGGTGATGTCCTCGAGAAGCATGCCCCAAATATCCAAAAATCATGTATGAAGCTCGGAATCATGCAAGGTTAGCAAAACATAAACCATGTGTCAATAGAGTAAAACAAGACCCCTATTTCTATATAAATAGCAGGGTCAAAATCCAAACTAATATCAGGTCTTTAACACGAATAGCTTGGTAAAAGAAAATATTTATACCAATACGTAGAGCATAACTATAGGGCTCAATTTAAAAGTAGAAATGGAAGATATAAGCCCAGAAATATTATATAGTAAAGAAAATAAAGAATTACTCGATAGAATTGATCCTAGAATCACTCTAACGAGTTTTTATGGGTTAAAACTATAATATAACACTTCGTTGATAAAATTTTAAGTTATGAAAGGGAAGGTTTTCACCTGTAACATAAGGGAAAATGAGAAAAGTTCATAGAACAACTTTATATAAGCTACTAGTTGGTGGCACGGTCGTTCCCTCCGAGAGCGATCACACTAAAAGTGGTTCCCTGGGAGGCGTCGCGATCACGTTTTCTTAGCGCGATAACACTAAAGAAAGAAAACTGGTGTTGGAGCGATCGTGCTAAAGGGAGAAAATTGGTCTTGGTGCGGTTGCGCCCTTCCATCGTGATGGCATTGTATACCAGTGCTGGAATTTTCAAAAGCTCTCTAACTCAAGTGTGGAATGGAAATGAGGTCCAAATTAAAAAATCCATATGTGAAATATTTATGTAATTCATATTTTGGACTTAATGGAAATGATGAAAAGGCGATACGGGCTAGTATAAGCTGAGTACACCTTAAAAAAGTCATAATAAAAAGAGAATCAAACTATAAAATTTCCAGGGACTCAATTTATCGATCCCCATAAGTCAAGAGCGAATGTAGGTATGGAAGAATTGCAAGAGCACAAAAATGACCTCGAGGTCATTACACCTATGGTTGGAAACATAGTTACAGGATTGGGTCTTTCAACATAGTTATGAAAGAATTAGTTTGGTACTAATGCTACTCCTAAAACATACCACTGCTATTACCTTGACTAGCTAAAAATACTTTAGTCAAAGACCAGTAAAAGTAGTACTATGTTAGCCTCTTTGGGCATATTCTATCAACACTTCCATGTTTTTAAAGTGATTATGAATAGGTCTATAATCGAGGAAAAAACTTGAAATTTTTTCCAATTTTAGTATTTTGACTCAAACTTGTCAATGAATCGTGTAAAACAAGATTTTCAAGTTTTAGGGCAAGTTAAGTTGTCAAATACCAAGTCTTGACTAAAATTCGTAAAAGGCATGAATCAGGATATAGTAATTCGAGAACTCATGATAATTTACTCAATAATATTATGAAAACAAAGTAGGAAAAAGATCATAACATTGGGATTTAAAGTTAATAATCTTTGAAAGATCATTTATAAAAACTTAGGGCCGGAGTACAAGGGTGGAAGGATTCCTTTGTTCATGAACGCATATACTCGAAATACTTGAAAAATATTGCTTGAAATTGAAGGAGAAGAATAAGAAGCTTGTAATTAATCGATTGATTTCTTTCATTGGTCTGAGTGTTTAAGTAATAATAAGAGGAACAATGAATTTTGAGCTTTTATACCCTTACTTTCTGAGCCTAAAATGACATAGTATGACTCATTAAAGAGATGGAAAATATTTAAAATCCATGGGAAAATGGGTTTTAAATGGGACTGGGCGTGTCCAACAAATCAGATGATGGTTCTTCGAGTCACTTGATGGAGTAGACAGTTTTGAAAAATGATTTCACAGTCTGTGGAACCCTTCCATGGTCCGTGGTCGAGCCCGTAAAGAACTGGTTATTTTAGATTTTGGTGAAAATGCACCAACCTACTTTATTTATCACAGGCAATATTTTGGAGGATTTTCCAGGTGTGACAATATCTCCTTGTATTCATTCATTGTTGAATGACGATTTCAGCCAGAGACAAGGGGAGAAAAATAACGAACAACCAAGATAATTTAGAAACTTATTCAAAACTTCATAATGACCTACGAAACATTAATTTTGGCTATTAATTCATCTTACGATGTTCGTACCACTCTTTTAAACTCCTACTACCATGAGCACATCAATTTATACACAAGTACTCACATAGGGACCCATACAATGGTAAAAGATATATGCAATATTCAACAGACTTATGGAGGAAAAGATAGAATAAGAGGATACTACCTCAGACTAAAGTGAAACTAAAAGGAAATAAGTGTGGATATATTTTCATCATGCTTTCCTCAGCTTCCGAAGTGGCTCCCTCAATTGATTGATTTTTCCATAAGACTTTGATTGATGTTGTCTCTTTATTTCTAAGCCTGCGGACCTGCCTATCTAGGATTGGCATGGGACTTCTTCATAAGTCAAGTTGTCTATAACACTAATGTTGTCTATAGGAACTACCAACGAAGGATCTAACAAGCACTTTCTCATAATAAAAATATGGAAAACTGGGTGTACTGCTGCAAGCTTTGCTAGAAGATCTAAATTATAAGAGACATTACCAACCCTATTCAAAATTTGATATGGCCTGATAAAACGTGAACTGAGCTTCCCTTCCTCTAAACCTCATGACTTCCTTCATAGGAGATACCTTCAAAAACTCCCATTCACCAATATCAAATCATAACTCCTCTTCCTTACATATGCATATGACTTCTACCTACTTTGGGAAGTTTTGAACCTTTCCTAAATAAGCTGACCTTTTGAGTAGCCTCGAGTACTGAAGCTGGACCTATGAAGGTATCACCACCAACTTCAAACCAATCTATGGAAGATCTACATCTTCTCCTATACAAGGCTTTAAACGGATCTATCTGGATACAGGAATGACAACTGTTATTATAAGTGAACTCTATCAATGGAAAGTGTTCATCCCAACTATCCTTAAAATCAAACACACAAGTCCCAATATATTCTCAAAAGTATCATGGTTCGTTCTTCCTGACCATTTGTCTGTGGATGGAATGCAGTATTAAGGTAAACCTAAGATCTTAGCCTTTTCTTGAAAAACCTCCAAAAATTCCAAGTGAACTGGGTACCCCTATCTGAAATAATAGACAAAGGCACCCCATACATGCATACAATCTCCCAAAGATACACTCTACCATAATCCTCTACCGAGAAACTAGTATGAAGAGGTAGAAAATGGGTTGATTTAGTTAACAAGTCCACAATCACGTACATAGAATCATGTTATTTCTTAGTCCTCGATAAACTAGAAATGAAGTCGATATTTAGAAATTTTCACTTCCATGCTAGGATTTTAAATCTTTGCATCTCTCCTATCATCTTTTGGTGTTCAACTTTAACTTACTGGAAATTCAGACACTTAGCCATGAATTTGGCTATGTCCCCTTTCATTCCTTCCCACCAATACACTGCTCTCAAATACTTGTACATCTTGGCAGCACCCGGATGAATGAGGTATCTGAAGTTGCGAAATTCTAACAAGATCCTTTCCTTAAGCCATAATCATTTGGTACATATAACCTACCCTCAGATCTTAGCACACCTTCTCCCCCTTTGGATAAAACCTTCCCTATATGCCTACTAACCCTACTTTTGGATATTTATCTTTTTTTTTACCAGGATTACTAAAGAATACATCGACGTATTTAAAACCAACACGCCACCATCATCAACACTAACCAACGTGACCCCAAGGTGTGCAAGACTATGCACCTCCCTGTCTAACTCTCTGTTCTCCCCCATAAAAATGCACCACACTCCCTATATACAGCCTACTAAGGACATCTGCCACTACATTGGCTTTACCCGAATGGTACATCATAGTCATGTCGTGGGCTTTCAAAAATTCCAACCATCTCCTCTACCTGAGGTTTAAGTCTTTTTGCACAAACACATATTGAAGTCTTTTATGATCTGTGGAAATATCAATATGCACCCCATATAGATAATGCCTCGAAATCTTTAAGGCAAAGACAAGTGCTTCCATTTCAAGGTCATGAGTAGGATTGTTCTTCTCGTGAACTTTGAGCTGCCGGGAAGCATAAGCTACTACCTTACCATAATGTAGCTATACACATCCCAAAACAACACGACAGGCATCACAGTTTACCACAATACCTTCTGAACCATCTGCCAAAATTAAAATTAGAGTCGTGGTCAACCTAGTTTTCAACTCTCGAACACTCTTTTTGCATTGGTTTGAGCATTTGAACTTAACCTTATTCTGAGTTAACTTAGTCAAGGGAAAGATATAGAAGAAAAGCCTTGGACGAACCTATAGGAATACCCTGCTAAACTCAAGAAACTATGAATATCTAATGAAGAGGTGGGTCTAGACCAGTTCCTAATATCATCTATTTTTGGGAGTCTACACGGATACCCCCGCTTGAGATAACATGACCCAAGAATACAACTAACCTTCGCCAAAATTTATACTTAGAGAATTTGGCATAGAGATGACGGTCTCGAATGGTATGAAGGACAATTCTAATATGGTTCACATGCTCTTTGTCTCTTCTAGAGTAAACCAGAATATCTTCAATGAATATTATCGCGAACAGGTCTAAGTATTTCTTGTACCCTATTCATGAGGTCCATGACGGCTACGGGAGTATTATTTAAATCAAAGAACATGACCATGAACTCAAAGAGTCCATAGAGGGTCTTGAAGCTATTTTTGGAATGTGCTATTCCCTGACCTTAAGTTAATGGTAGCCGGAACAAGCTAATCGAACAAGTCATCTATCCTTGGGATAGGATATTTATTCTTGATTGTAACTTTTCTCAATTGGTAATAATCTACACACATCCTTAGGAACTAACTTTCTTGTCCACAAATAGGACAGGGGCACCCTAGTGAGACATACTAGGGCGGATAAACCCTTTATTCAAAAGATCTTCTAATTGTTCCTTAAGCTCTCTAAGTTCTATAGGTGCCATTCTACATGGCAGAACGGAAATAGGCTACATATCCGGAATAAGGTCTTCATCAAAGTCTGTTTTCCAGTCGGCAGTCTCAGACTCAAAGTCCTTAACTAAGACTAAGTGGTAGATGCACTCTTAGAGATAATTTTTTAGGCTTTCAAGTGTTGAGATGCACCTACCCTTAGGAAATACTACACTACCCTTCCATTCAAGGATTGATTCATTTGTAAATTTAAAGAGGACGACTCTAGTCCTACAATATACAATAGCATAGCATGAATGGAGCTAATTGTTGCCAAGAATAATGTCAAAATCTACCATGTCTAACACAAAAATATCCCCAAGGAAAGATTCTATCAAGGTCTGACACTGGAAATATATGGTAGATTCTTTTAACAATAACAACATCACCAATTGGAATGGAGATATAATGGTTTGGATAAATTTTTAGGACAGATTCCAAACTGACTAGCAATGAATCAACAAAAAATTCAAGGTAGCTGCAGGGTTTAGCAAAGTATATGATAACACCCTAGAAACCAACTTGCATTCAAGACCCCATCAATGAGTCAAACATTGGGATCTCCCACAAATTCAATCATCCTGAAGCATAATTAAAGCATAAGGATGCATAGAAAGCCTTTGAAGGACCATGTTGGAAGGTTTAGAAGGCTTTGGGGACTTAATGTGCAAGGACCCAAAGTTGGAGGACCTATTGTCCCTTTGGGTCATTTCTGAACCTAAGTGTATTAATAGGACTTGTACCTTTATAAATAGAGGATCATTTGAATTTTTAGTTAGTTCATTTTGGATATTGAAAGATAAATTTCAGATTTCTCTTAGTTTAGTTAAGATTGTAATAGCATAGTTAAAATTCTTAGTTCATTATTAGAATTCGTAGTTCACATACTTGTTATTGAGTGATTAAAGTGGGTGCATCCTTAATTGCTCGGAGAGAATTTTGACTTAAAATCAATGAACGATCTTCCATTTGTGGGTGAATCAGATGGTTTCTTATTTCATTGATTTTTTTTGGAATTTAATTATGTAAGTTTTTGTATCAAATTCCGCATATCTTTTACAATTTGTTATTCTACTCTTTCTTCCCATCTTCGACCTCATGGATAGTAACACGGGCCATATTATTTGGTATCAGAGCCTAGGCACGTAATTTGTTCCGTCAAATTACAATCCTAGGTTGTAAATAAAAAAATCACAAAAAAATAAAAATTCTGAAAAAAATTGCCAAAAGTTTCAAAAATTTGCAATCACTCAAATTTGTGTTATTTGTTGATTTTTATTACTAGTAATAGTTCTCCTAGTAATTTAGGTCACATATATCAAGTTAAAGTCAAATTCGAATTGGTTGGGGGTGCTACTATTATTACCAAATTTGAGTTTGAAGGAATTTTGAATTGGATAAAATTTTGGATTGATTTGGAAAAACAAAGTGGTTCAATCATTAAGTTGAGTTCCAAGGATCTTCTACCTCAATTTTCATCAAATTTAGAGAAGATTTGAGGTTAGAATTGAAATTTGGTTTTTGTGGTTGAAGTCACTTTTGATCCGAATTTCAAATTCAGATCTGAAGATATTTGGTAGTTGTTGTTGATTGAAAAGTGGAAATTTGTATTCCTTACATCTCAAAGATTTTGGGAATCTAATTTGGAGAGATTTGGTTGAGATTTGTGTAGGTTTCAAGCTTGAACACTATTGTTCATAAGTGTTCTTAAGTTTGAAGAAAGTTTGGATTGATTGGTGCACTTTCCAGTTGAATTTGTTGTTGAAAAGTGATGGAAATTATTCATCATAAGTTGAGGAAGTCATGGTTAAAATTTGGGGCAATTCTGAGTTGATTTGGTTAGGGTTGAAGATTTGAAGCTCATCATGTTCATATGAACATTCAAGTGAAGAAGATGAATAGAAAGTACATTTGATCTGAATTTCCATCCTCAACTTTGGAATTTGTTGTTTGAGAGTTCTTTAATGAGTTCTACAAGGTATTAGGAACATAGAATTCAAGTTTCATCCAATTACGAGTTGTTTTGGGAGATTTGAAGTTTTGAAGTGTTCAAAGTGTCCTTGAAGATCTTCATAGATTGTTGTTGGTTGTTCTTCAATTGGTGGTGTTGAATCCATTTTTGTGTTGTAATTGGTTGAGAAAAGTGTTTAGAAGTCGATTATTTTCGTAACTAGTAAAGGACCAAGGGGTATTCAAGGAAATTGATGAATTTCAAGTGACCCGCACACGTCCCAGGCAATCTGCCAAGGACAGCGGTCACAAGGTAGCCGTTATTCCAACCGCCAACAAGGACGGCAGTTCGCCCTTAGACGGTGGTCAGACCATTTCTCCTTGTTCCAAGATTAACACACTACTAAAGACGGCAGTCTACACTTGACTTCCATCTTGAACTTCCATCCAACACGGCGGTTCGCCCTTCCTACATGGAGGTCAATATTTGTAAGCCAAAGCTTACTGCTAAGGACGGCGGCCACCGCCCTTCCACGACGGTTCGCCCTTCACCACGGCGGTATTACGGTTAAAAATTAACTCATAATTGAGTCCTAAACACAATGGTAACATCTCAATTCAATTCAATCTTGATTCTTAGTATCAAATTTCAAACATCAATTTTATTATACAACTATTCTATACTTAGTATTCTTTCTACAAAGTGTTGAACTAGTTCTTGTGTCCGTATTTCTTCAAACCAATTCTTGTGAGATTTATTGCTTTATACTTTCGTTGTTAATTCTTAAATCAATTGCGGTCTTCTTTAAGTGTGTTGAGTGTCGACATGAATCCACTCTACCAAAAAGGTTAGAGGATCTTTGATTGATAAGGGCAAAAGTGCTCGACAAGCAATTTTGGATAAACTCTTAGAGGTAAGGGAGAGC